>JAXRKP010000386.1:135000-180000 GCA_037039925.1 Doris montereyensis | reverse complement strand
AGTCACAGAGACAAAGTGGATATCTGGATGTCCACGTAGTTCCCTCTGCCGCTTTGATGTAGAAATGAATGACGAAATGAATCAACAGCATACACCTTACTTTTGGAACTTAGAGTGTAATAATTCATATACATCTATGATTGACATGTCAGTTTAACAATTAGATTCGAAAGTAAAGATGGGAAATAAAATTTTGCTAGCTCCACTGGCTTAGCTTAGTACCGTCTGGTGTCCCATGACTACCAGGTAACATGGCGAAAAGCGCTTGTAAACCCGTGGATTCGTATTTGGAGTCATTGCAAAACAAAGTAAGATAGAATATATCATTTGGTACACATTTCAGCTTTTTATCTGTTAATATGTTTCCTTTACAAACATTTGATCTGTCTTGAAAGCGTATCTTCTTCATCAATCACTTTGCTTCGCAAACTGTGCTTGACTTGGTGATTGAAAGTAATGAAAGCTAGCAACTAACTAGCAACAATAACATGCATTTTTGTTAAACATCTCTAGATCTAGAAATCTAAGTTTATGACTACCTAAATCTATATTTTTGTGTGTTCGTAATCACACTTGTAGATGAACAAGAATAAGAAAAATCACTAAGTTTATTTACAAGACTTGATTCTCTGGTGGAACATTTTCTTTTTATTTATTTTTGTTCTCACTAAGTATTCAAAATTCCCAATGTTTCAGATGTAAATAATTATTTGTTTGTTATGTTGTGAAAATAAATGTTAGTGACTTGCTAAACTAGGTCTATATATTTTATCTAGATCTGAATCTAAATTCTATAGCTAAATATCTAAATACATTGCACTACTAGTACTGACAATACTGGTGTTATTGTTAAAAAACTGATATGAGGTAAGATTGAAACTAAGACTAAGCCAAGCGGAATTATTATGCAACCAAGACTAAATGAAACATTGCATTACTATTACATTGTTACTTTATAAGTATATCAAATTCTCTACCTTTTTTGTATGTGAACTGTATTTATGCATGCTTGAACTGTAGGCTTAACATTTAGTTTTAAAGTGTATTGTTCACTTCTATATTTGGATGGACATGCAGAGAGAGAGAGAGAGAGAGAGAGAGAGAGAGAGAGAGAGAGAGAGAGAGAGAGAGAGAGAGAGAGAGAGAGAGAGAGAGAGAGAGAGAAAGAGAGAGAGACAGACAGACAGACAGACAGACAGACAGACAGACAGACAGAGAAAAAGAATAGAATGTTGAAAATCAAAGGAAGATTTAAGGATTTAGATTGGTTGGTATTAAAACAGACTGAAAATATGTTCACTAGCAATTTAATTTCCTTCTGTGGATCAATAACGTATTATTATCATTGTCAGCACAATGCCTCTCGGACCATTTGGCCCGAAGTGGTTGGGACCACAGGCACTTTAGAGGCCTTGGATCAGAAGCACAAAATTACAAAACAAAGGTCGTTAAGCCACGCAACCCAAAAACTTGTAAAACAGGATGAAGAACATCAACACAAGGTGAGTAAAGAAATTTTTAGTTAACTTATTGTTGAAGTATTGAATTAATCATATTACTATATTATAATTATCAATCCGTCTATACATATGAACAAGTTGTTTGTTTTCTTCACCGTACCTTAACCTTGACCCAAGTAGAGCTCGCAGTGTTACCGGAAGTGACGTTCTTACAGTGAGGAGCTGTCCCAGCCATTTGCATGAAAAAACGAATGTGTGCAACGGGTGGTTAGGATTTAGACTTAGTTTGAAAATTGAGTTCACGTTTACAGATGATAAAAGAGCTATGAAACATGCATTTTCGATAAGTTTAAAGAATAAAGAATTCGTATTGAGATGTTATTGCAACAAGAGAAACTTAAACTAAGGACTAAACAATAGCAGCGATAGCCGTGCAATCAATTTAGGCTTGTACTGAAGTGTGTTGAATGGGAAAAGCGTCACTATGACAAATGATAACGAGGCTATCGGGAAAGCCACGATGAGCTTAAAATAAATTGTAATCTCTTTGGCTGTTATTTAACTATGAACTCAAAGGAGGCACATAAGGCCTGATCATGATCCCTTCAATTTTCTCTATCCTGGGCTGTTCTTCTGGTTTTTTCTAAGAAAGGCCACCCCTCTCTATTCCTCTCTTTCTTCACTGTTCAGCGCCATGTTGTTTGTGGGCATCTCTATCTCTCTTTTATTCATTCATAATACATAATATTATTTGTGATATAAAAAAAGTGTCACTAAGTTCCTGTATTGTCCGCTTGTACACTAAATATTTTTTGAGCAGCATTTCATTTTACAAGGAAAACTCTATCCATGATGTAAGTGTTTACCTGAGGACGTGTACATACATTTTAATGATTTGCAAAGATTTTAAAATAGAACTTCCATTTGAGTCTGATTAAATGAAATGTAGGCCCCTGCAATATAGCAATAAATACTTCTATTTTATCCTGGTTTGAGTCATATTTAATTTAAGACAGAAAACAACGCGTCAAGATGAAAGACAAATTCTCTAAGTTAGCTAAACTCCATTTCGGTGTGCCACAAGGTTTCATGTTACACCCAAGAAGTAGTTAAAAAATACAAAAAGATGGTGTTATGTACCATCTATGCTGATGACACTCAGCTTTATATCAAAACAAACATCAATGACCTTTCCCATAACATTGTAATTCTTAAAAATTGCATCTCAGGCATAAAATATTGGATGACAGCTTTATATCAAAACAAACATCAATGACCTTTCCCATAACACTGTAATTCTTGAAAATTGCATCTCAAACATAAAAGATGGATGACCAAAAAAAACTCTATCTAAATGAATCCAAAACAGAATGCCTGGTCATGACAAGACTATCCGAAAAAAAGAATTAGTGAAAAGAATGTCATAATCAATGTAAATGGCAATGAAATTGTTAATGTCGAACCATATCAATTTAGTATGTAGAACTCTCTATTTAGAATTGAGCAGAATTAATTTGATCAGAAAGTACGTATCAAACAGAGTTGTAAATACACTTATTGTATCATTGGTTTTTTCAAAAATGGACTACTGCAATGTCCTTCTTTTGGGCTCCCTTCTGAAAGGCTGAGAAAGCTACAGAGAATTCAAAACTTCTTGCCAACATTTTTTTCGAAAAGAAAACATCTGAGCATGTCTCTCCACTTCTCTAATTCCTCCACTGGCTTCCTGTGAAGCAAAGAATTGAACATAAAATTGCCACATTGGCATACAAATGCCTCAATGATTCTGGGCCTCGGTACCTTACTGAACTTTTAAAGACCCCCACGAGAAATTGGCGCTCCTCTAATAACACAATTTTGAAGTTCCAAGCATGTCTAAAATCCTATGATAAGCAAGCTTTTGAATTTTCTGCCCCAAAAGTTTGGAACGGTCCTTCAAAAGATCTTTGACACACCACTTATTTTTAAATGCATTCCCACCAAGCTAATTTTACATGCATTGTTAATAAAAATCTTAAGTTGTATATATGAAATTATTTTTTTATTTTTGTACTTAACCTCTCTAGTAATTTTATTTTATTTATTTTATGTCTATGTGCACTACACAATCTTATAATTTTCTTGTATTGAAATCATATTTTGTTTCATTGACATTCTTTATGTGTTGTATGTACTATGACATGTCACTGTAAAACGCTCAGAGGTTGATCTAGTATTAATGATGAGCGATTTAGAAATGTATTTTATTATTATTGTTATTATTATAAGGTCTTCTGAGTTATATCTACTATCACATTGAATGAAGCAAGCATTTAGGTGTTTGAGGACATAGTTGTGTCAATGAAATCTGTCCTGTTTTCAACAGATGACACCAAGCAAATTTTTGTTTGACACGTCATTGAGCACAGATCAAAAACTGGCCAATACACACATCATGAAAGTACCCAGGAAAGTTGAGCTGCTAGACATGGGAGATACATCTCTTCAGAAGGTTTTTACTTCACTTCACTTGTTCATATAAAATCAATTTTATCACTTTCATTTGTTTACTTGCATGTCATTTATATAATAAAGAAGAAGAAAATTTGTAATCTTGCTTCTGAAATTTTAAAATAATCTATTTGTCTTCATGCCTTTAGTGTCTTTCTTTCTTTTGATAATTCTTCGATGGCTGTTGTTTATAAAAATTGTTTGTGGTAGGGAAAAACTGAATTTCCCATATATATGAATTTGTTTTATGATATTACAATTGTTGTTACTTTTCAGTTTTCCAAAGTGAACATTGATGAGCCTATGTTCCAGCCTTTTCCATCTGAAGTTTATTTCCAAAACTTCAATCCTTTTGAAGTTTACGAAGTTCCTCTTGCACTGAGAAACAATGACAAAGTGAGTGCAAAGCTATTTTTTAGTAGACAAAGTTTTAAAAAAGCTTTTTTTTTAGCAGTATGACAGGCAAGTTCAATATTCACATTTTTGACAGGGTTTAACAAAATGATTATATCTCGCTGTATATTCAAATTATTCATATAGAATTTGGAAAGTAAAAAGGAAAATAGATTTACTTTACGTTGTGCAAAATATCATATAAACCTGTGGAGAAGTTTTGATATAATAATCAAGATTTAAATTTGGGTGTGTTTTGATTGTTTGTTTGAATTATGTATCTTTTTCTTCTTCATTATAACTGACCAACTCCATTCTTGAGTATTACCATCAGTGCGCATAGTTTTGAGTTTAATTGAACAATATTACAAATTCAAAACCATGCTCTCATTTTCATTTTTTCAAATTATTTTGTGAGTTAAATGGCTGTATTGCTTAAGTTGTACTAACCCTTAGCTTCATCCTGTTCTATTTTTAAACAAATTACATGTCTATGTCTGTAAAGTGATAGGGTCGCCTTTTCCACTATAATCACAGGTACCAAGACTTGTGAAAGTGACCCAAGAGAGCTCTCCTTACTTCAAAATTATCAGCCCAAATGATGTTGGCCATAAAGTTGGACCAGGACTGCCAACAACATTTCGCATTCAGTTCATGCCGGATGAGAAGAAGGTACATGTCATTCTTGTAATGATAATTTCCTTGAACTGGATTAGATATGCAAAACTTTTGAAATCTCAAGGAAACAATGAAGAACACACAGGATTATGTAAATTTAAAAGTCACATTGAAGTAATACATAGTATACAGATTGAGAACAAGTTGTGAACATTACTAAAAGCTATCTCAAACGTTTAGGGATAAACTTATTTTCAAGAATAAACTATGGTTAACAAATCGAAAAAGATTTTATTAATCAACCCGACATGTTCTCCTTTGAGACGTATATGAATACTTCCTTTGTTTTCTGAACAAGCATTTACTGACTGACATGCTCATGCAAGATGAAATTAAAATGCACAGCATTGCCTTATCTATGTCCATAGCATAGCAGCTATTTTGAAGTAAACTGCTACTATTTCCAGGAATCATATCAATGTTCTTTCAACAATTTCAGGACTACAAACATGAACTCATTTGCATCACTGAGAGAGAAAAATTTGTTGTCCCGTCAGAGCTGTGGAGCTCGCGGTATTCTTGATTTTCCTGATGAGATTATTTTTTCAACTTGCTCGGTCAAATATCCCAACACAAAAACTTTGCTTGTCAGGAATATAGGCAACAGGGAGGCGAGGTTTAGCCTCAAAGTTGATGCGTAAGTTTGTCCTGCTTTTAGAATCAAACACATTTTGTTTTATATTATCATGTACATTTTAAATAAATGCAAAAAGGAAAAATAAAATATGGAAAAACTACATTAGAATCTTGGTATAACCTATTCTTTTTCAGACCACAAAATTAGCATGTTCTAGCTGAGATCTGTTGTAGCAGCGGTTTTTCAAAGAAGTCATCCAATTCATATCTTTCTAAAATTGCATTAGCTCCCGTATTACATGAGCAAAACAATGTAACTCGAAAGCTGGGTCTACACGAGCGGCTTGTTTAGTTTTGTTTGTTTTGTTTCTTGTATTTTTTATTTTATTTTTGTTCGTTTGGTTTTTTCTTTTTCAGTTCAGTGTTTATTAAGTTTTATTCCTTTTTATCTTTTTTTCAAAGTTATTCAAACATTTACACAACTAAACGAAAGCAAACATTCTCACATACACAAAAGATCGATCAATGCACTCATATTCTTTGAAGCTGAAGACAACGTAATGAAAAAAAGATTTTAGGGAATGTCGTCTTGCCATACGCAACAATGAGTCCACGGTTAGGGGCATTACAGAACATGAGGAAGACACACGGTCAAGGTGTGAAACGTCTGGATAAGCTTACAAGATGTGGCGCCGATCCAGGCCACAGCGATCATTACAACACCCATACCACTCGCTCAGGTTATGCCATCAAAGGATTCTGGCAAAAGTAGGCCGATTGACATTGAATTTTTAGTCATGAGACTATCCACCTTGATTTTGTGGAAAGAAAGTACATTGTTAAGAAGGTTATTAAATGAAACTGCTCCGAACATGATCGGTTGCATGAAAAAATGTATTCTAGAAGAGTACGTTATGGACCAGATGATTTATGGGGGAATAAAAGGGAACTTGGGATCTGGAAAAAACGTACATTGTAGCAGAGTGTAAGTTGTATCAGGGGTATGTTATAACCGAGATTCTGCTGTATTTGGAACTTAATAAACACGTACAGCTGTAAGTCAGCATATTATATATAGCCCTCTCTCGTGAATATAATTTCACAGTTTTAGACTTTAAATTGATAACAATAATGCATACTTATAAATGAATACCAGAGTCGTATATTTGTCTCATGTGCATTTGCATTCATTGGATCGGCTATGTAAAACTTTTCATACCACGTATAAAGTCTGTGTGATTATGTTTTTTTCAGCCCATTCTTCGTGACTCTGACATTGGCACACTAGGGGTGAATGACAGCATGCAAGTAACTCTAGAATTCAAGCCAGAGACAGTTGGGGATCACAAAGCTGACCTATGTCTGTCATATGATACAGGTACAGCTGATGTCATGAAGAAAGAAATATTTCTGAATATGCGCATAAAATCAGTGTCTCTTGATCAGTTTTTTTGGTCAATTTTCATAAAATTTTAAGAGAATGTCTGCTTCCAAATTTAGAAGAAAAATTGTTGTTTGCTATGAAACAAAGCTTGAGACTAGTTGCCAAGTTTTATGCTCGTACGCTGTATAGTAATCCAATCAACATTGTCCCATTAAAACACTTATTTTCAAAACAATTTTACTAGTTACTTACAAGAATTTGTATCAAAGTTCGTGCAAAAATGTCTCATTTTTCCAAGAAAAAAAAAAATGAAATGTGATATTTTTTATCTACGTAGGTGAAGAGATTTTCATCTCTTTGTATGGTGCAGCCCAAGATGCAAGTGTTCGGCTGGACAAAAATTCCATCCGCATTGAAAATACATACATTTCCATGGCCAACCAACTTTCAATTGTCATTAGTAACAGGAGTGATGTCATTCACATTTTAGGTGGACAAGATTTGGAACTCAAGATGATGAAGATCAACAAAAATTGTTGTAAGTCATTCAGACTTTGATAGCTGCTACGATGCTTTGATAAGACAATTCTGTTGACAGGAAAGGCCCAGGCTAATCGGGACAATTTTTCTTGGGCATGCATTAATTATCATCACAATTGTTCCAAAAAATCTTTTATTTTAACACTCACCTGCATCCAAATTTGGTTCCCGCATCAAACAATTAATTATTACACCTACGGTAGTGCTAACAATAAGGCACGGTGTTGACATGGGATGACGCTTAGAAAGCAGACTCATGCACTGTCATAACCTTGCGCTTAACGTGCCAATCATAAGGGGGGACATGTGAGGAGATTTATTGATCAACCATGCATTCTTGATTACATGTCTTGTCTATCTACTGTCCACTGAAGCTCGACTGTGAGTGACACCACGGATGAATGCCATCTTTGTTTTGATCAGCTGGTCTTGTGACTACAATCAATTTAATCAATTGTTTAATTCTGTGTTTTACCATTTATTTTGTTATCGTCGCTTTTTGAATAAGATTCAATTAGCTTAAATACCTCAGACTGTTCAGGAAAAACCAAAGTCCTGAGATCCTCAGGCAATCTGGGAACCTGGCCTATCTGGATAATTTTACGATCCACCAAGATTTCCCAATTAGAAAGGTTCCACTGTATCATTAGAACCGAATCAGGAAAAAATTGAATGAATTTATCTTTTATCTTACCATTACCGTATTTATTCGTTTCCTTTTAGGAACCAGATTGAATTAGACAGAGAAGAAAACAGTGACACTGACAGATTTCTTGAAGAATGTATCTTAGACCCAACTCTGAGGGATAAATTGTCCATCCTTTCACGGACATTCCAAAACAGAAAAGGGTATGTACTGATAACATGAAATCAAATTGAAAAAAATAGGATCTTGTAACATTTTTTTATGGTAATGAAACATTGCACTGGCTTCATGTGTAAGAGCCCATACAATTATGTGTCCGTTAATTTCTCTCACAGATTAAATTTACGTGGAATGATTTGAAAGATTTAGAGTGAAACCAGTCATGATAAAACTATGAGAAACTGAAATATATCGCAAATTCTTACATAATCTAGTATATTTAAAAAAAAATAACAGCAAATAATAAAGTATATGTTGAATGAAAACACCCCAACTGTGTTTTGTTTTTCACTCAGACTTTGTTTACTCAGCAAATGTGTGATAAAGTTATGACTAGCATAATCAAGTCCATAAGGCTTGAATAACTTAAGTAAACTTTTTGTACTGTAGCAAAACAATCCTGACATAATAAATTGATATATTATGTAGAATAGATTATTAACGTTGTATGAAGCAATGATGTTTGAAAATTGGTTACAGATTTTTTCCACCTCTGAAATGAATAAAAAAAATGTTAATTCTTTGCCATAGGCTGTGGAAAATGACCCACTGTTGTTTGATGATGATGTTGTGAGCATTGAACCTGTTGAAGGAGACATCTGGCCTAATTCTTCATTTGAGATCAATGTTGTTTTCAAACCAAGAGAGGCAGTGTCCTACACACGGACAGCATACTGTGATATTACCGGCAGGGAAAATCGTCTGCCACTTCGTATCCGGGGTGACGGAGCAGGACCTAAAGTTGACTTTTCATTTGATCAGTTGGACATGGGAAACATCTTTATTGGTTCTAAGCACTCCTCACGAGATTGTTATCGCAAACAAAGGAGACATTGACGCTATTTATAGGTATATTCCAGCAGTTTGTGTTTTGTTTATATCTGTGTTGTGTTGTGATTATAAAATATATAGTAGTAGTAACACTAGTAGTTGCCGTTGTTGTAGTTGTATAGTCTACTCTGGCTTTTCACAACCTCGATTAATCGCATTTGCTGCTTAGTCGCAAATTTCCCCAACAAATGGACTTAATTCTATATAAAAGTCACTGATTAATTGCTGGCGACATCCTGACTCAGATTTTTGATTGGCTTTTTCCTGATTTCACAATTTGCTAAACTATGATCGCATGTGTACGTTGTTATTACCTAACAATACAACCATAGCGATACAATAGCCTTACACTGATTATGGGTCTAGCAGACTGTTAAAGTTAAAGGCACAATCGGCCTTGCATAGAAAAGACTCAGACAGCTCTGGTTAGCCTGACTAAAAAACGTGTTCTGACCTTTTATCTGAATAAGAATTTTGGTAGCTCTGGCTGCTTTAATTTTTCATTTTATGTGGCTTTATTTTCTGTTGTTTTGTTGTTGTTGCTCACGTTGTTTTGTCGTTATTATTATAAATTTTTTTTATCATAATTATTATATTATTATTATTATTATCATTATTATTATTATTATTATTATTATTATTATTATTATTATTATTATTATTATCATCATCATCATCATCATCATCATCATCATCATCATCATCATTATCATTATCATTATCATTATCATTATCATTATTAATATTATTATTATTATTGTTGTTATTGTTATTGTTATTGTTATTGCTATTGCTATTGATATTGAAACCTGTCAATACTGTAAGATGGAAACTTTTATTAGTATGGAGAGTTGTATCAATTTCATCCTTGCCTTTCAGTGTGGTTCCAAACAATACAATCTTTGGTCCGTCTTCGCCTTTAACCCAGCTGAAGGGCATTGTCATGCCTGCAGGACACCAAGCCATCAAGATCCTATTCAGTAGTCCTTACCTCGGTGACTTTGAGGAGACCTTTAGCTTCCAGGTGGATGGCCAACCCAACCAGAGCAAAGTGATTTTCAAGTAAGCAACAACCATGGTTTTTAAGTTGAAGTAAATTGTGTTTAGCGCATTGAGGAGGAAGAGTAAACAAACATTTTGCAACCAAAACTCTTCCATCAAATCCTCAGTGTTGGCACGGGACTTAGGAGTTTACCTCGACCAATTTCTGTCAATGAAAAACCATATCACAAATCTGTGCCAGTCTGTCCATTTCCAGCTTCGAAACATAAGGTGGATTAGGAATCTGATAGACACAGATACAACCAAACTACTGGTTCTCACAGCTGTGACTAGTCGTCTTGACTATTGCAACTCACTGTTGTACGGTCTCCCTAAGTGTACCATCCAGCGATTACAGAAACTCCAAAATAGAGCAGCAAGGATAATAACTAGAACAAAAGCAAGGGAACATGTCACACCAGTCCTGAAATCTCTTCATTGGCTGCCATTCAATTCAAAATTGCCTGTCTGGTCTACAAATGTGTCAATGATATGGCCCTCGACTATTTTCAATCCTTGGTCACCGTTTATAAACCTTCTTGATCTCTTCGTTTGTCCAATCAAGTACAACTTCAAGGAAAGATGTTCAAATCTTCGTTTTCTACCCGCGCTTTCCAATTTTCGCTCCCCATAATATTTGGAACTCTCTTTCTATGGAAACAAGAACTACTCTCAGTCTTTGGGCCTTCAAAAGCAAATTGAAAACTGAACTTTTTAGTATAGCTTACCAGTGAAATGTTTGTCTACAATAATGGCATTTTAGATTATATTATATATACATATGTGTGTGTGTGTGTGTGTGTGTGTGTGTGTGTGTGTGTGATATGTTATAAGTTGTAACATTATTTGATGTTTCATTGCAAACTTTGTTGAAATGTAAAGCGCCATTGAGCACTTCTATGTGGATATCGGCGCTATAGAAATTATTCCTTTTCTTTCTTTCTTCAAATAAAAAAAACACAGCAAAATTTTAATCAAATTTAAACGATGCTATCGCTATTTTTTTAAAGGTTTTGTGTACTAAATGTTTTACAAATAATGTTTTTAGCTATTTTTTAAATGTTTTTATTTTATGATTTGCTTTTGTAACATGTTTTTTGGAGAGTAACAATATATGACCAAAAAAATGTCCTGAAAGGAAATGAAATGCAGCTCCTGTCACACTATTTCATAGTTAAAAAGAAAAAAAGATTATTACGGTTTATTACATTATAGATTACATGATCATTAAAGTCTAAATGGCTTTTCAAAAATGTTTGCAACAGATGGCTAATTATCTAACAAGTTTGACCAACAATTTTTTTGTCTTTTGCACAGAGGTACTGTTGTGGGTCCTTCCTTCAACTTTGACATCTCTAAATTGAAGTTTGGAACAGTTCCTTTTGGATTCCTCAGTTCACAGGTTTGTGAGCTTTTTTGAATTTATTTATTATTAGTTAAAAAATCTTTTTCTTAATTGAAAATGAATCTTTAACTAGTGATGATAGCTGATACTGATGACTTGTTTCTTTGAGCGAAAGAAATTTTTATCACATGTTATTGCAGCAGAATTCTATCCACCTTATTTTGATTCCTACACTGTTCAGGACACTCAAGCAACTGACTGGTGGCTTTACCACAAGTTTTTAATCCACGAATTGTGAATGAATCACATTCAAACATATTTGAAGAGTGTATACTCTGTTTCTCCTGAAACCTGTGTTAGATGGATTTAACTCTGCAGGGAAGATATGAGTATTCATGACATTTTAAACACTTTATTTATTGCACCATTTGGCACTTAATATGAAAACATATTGTGCTTTCTTCTTTTTTAGTTTGAAAAACACCAGGAGAGTCTCATACTGGAATATATTTACAATTTTGCCACCATCTTAATTGCTTTATTTTCATTTCACACCCTGTGAAAAATTTCCTTCTACAACAGGTGTGTAATCTAATGAACACATCGTTGGTTCAATGGTATTCAAACTGAGAGTGCCAGGAGATGGAAGCTTAAAAGACTGTTTGCTGTACACATGACATTCAGGAAGCCCCGTTAGAGGTTGGGCCACCTCCTGTGAAAGACCCGAAGGAGTTTGAAATAATTCCAGCCAGCGGAGTTATTCCCCCTCAAAGTGAAATAAAGGTCAGTAAAAAGAATGTTAGAACTCACTTAGAGTTTAAAAAAAGGGTGAATTCCAATCGTTACATTGACACTTTAAAAAGATTTCAGCAATGTTTTGAGACGAGTTTGTTCAGAAAAAAATGCTATGCTGCAACATTGCAATACTTGATCACACACAAGTCAAAAAATGTGTGATCTCATTAAATAAAGTAAGATACAGGAAATCTTGGCACGCTCCCCATACAGTCCCGATTTAGCTTCGGTGCAGGCAGAAGTGATTTGCTGGTGTCTTAACATGTCACATGGTTTCTTCTTCAACGATGCAGCAACTGGTCCGCCGTTGGAGGTTGTATGTGAAAAAGAATGAAAATTTTGTTGAAATATAAATAAACTAATAGAAAGAGATGTTTGAAGCTTTCCATCGATATCTTCATTATTTGTTTATCATTTGTAGTTTGGAAAATATTAAGGAGATGACATTATTTTTCAGCTCACCCTTGTACATTCTCTTGTTTTTGAGAGATAGATTTGCCAATGCTACCACTTCTCAAAAAGAAAAGTAATAAGATAGAACTACATTGTCTAGATGCTAGTATGAAACACTACATTTTGCATATTATTTGTCTGAATTGAGAATTAAGGTCACGGGAAATAAATGATGCAAAATGCTAGATGGATTCACTAATACAGAGAAAAGGACAAGAGGTACACCTTTGTCTCTTTTCATTCATAAAAATATTGAGAGTAATGGATGATGTGTCAACACATTGAAATGTTATACAAATATCTATGAATTACATTTTTTTTATTATAGTGTTGATAAAACTAGACGTAATTAGTTCAATAGTTGTGTTAACAAACATTTTTTCTGTTGATATGATCTTTCAGGTCACAGTCAATCTCGTACCAAACACATTGAAGAAATATGACTCTGCTCTTGTTGTGGACATAGAACGTGTTGGTGAGGAAATCATGTCCCTCCCAATATCGGCAAAGTGAGTAACTTTTCTCTAAACAGAGGAAAGGAATTTTTATAAAAAGATTGTAAAACTGTTTCTGATTGCTTGACTTTGAACGACAAAAGAAGATCGGATTAATGATGGTAGACTATAATAGTATTACATGAAAATTTATAATAAACAACTGCTATCCTTGAAATTGTTTCATGATGATAACTCAAGCTTTCCTCTTTTAGATCTGTTGTACCAGTCATCAACAACCTGACACCGTTTCTAAATTATGGTCGCTGTTTCCTGCGCCACCCATCTGAACACAACATTCGCCTTCACAACGACACAGACTTTGTTGCTAAGTATGAGATCATCCCTCAGGATGAATTTGGACCTGATGATCCACCCATTTCATACCAGAGTCCTCAACCAAAGGTTTGATATAATGCTCTTTATCTTCTACTGAATTATTCATAAAATAACAGCTTTTATCATCATTATCATTAGCATCTGACAGACATTGGCGATCATGTCCGTTCCATGCAGTCCTCTCCGCTGTCATCTAGGCATATTAGCTCTGTGTTTTTTGTATTTAATGAAACAAAACAGTTAAAGATTGAACCCAAACAGATGGCATAAAAACTAAGATAGAAATAAATCAACTTAGATGGTTTGGGCATGTAAACAGAATGAATGATGAGAGAATAGCTGAATCAGTATACAGTGCTAAAACCCGATGTAAAAGACCAAAAGGCAGACCTGGGAGAAAGTGGGAAAAAGATATAAAAGAGGCACAGAGAAAGATATGGAAAGGATGCTAGTCTGTTGTGGGTTTTATTCCTCAGCTGACGTTTGTACTCATTTATATTTGGGTTGGGTGGGAAAATGTTTGACGAATATTAGAGCTGGCATTGAAAAGATTTGAACCCAGCATCGCTCGAATATAATGGTACATGTAATTGGTCTCAGTTTTTCTGTTATGTTGATAATATATTGCTCTTTCTGATATATCATGGCCTGAATCTGACAATAAGCTTCTTTTCACGGTGTTTTCCCCATCCATTTCCTTACTCACAGGGTATACTGCCAGCTCATTCAGTAACCAATGTGCCTTTGCTGATCAAGGCCAATGCACTTGAAGAGCAAGAAGTTCTGTGCATGATTAATAGTTTTGGAAGCCAAGATCAACCAATTGTAAGTTTACAAAGTTATGTTTTATCATGCTCAGTTTTGTCTAGCCTATTGTTTCTTTTCAAGCTAGCATCATTGTTTATATCAAGAACAAGCGTATTTATTTTTGGAGGAAACTGATTGAAACAATTTTATACTGATTTCATTGCACAGAAAAAAGATTTAACAGAGAATTTCTGTACATCAAATTTCTAAAAATTTCATGTTAAAGGAGGACACACTTTTTTTTGACAAAATTGTAATGAAGTAAACTTAAGGAAATTGAAACGCGTTTGTCTCTCTTCTTTCACAGCCTGTTCACGTGACGTGTGTTGGAGAAGGCCCCGTGGTTCATGTCAGCCCCCTCAGTTTAGACTGGGCAGATATCCCGGTGCTGCATGACAACGAGAGGTCCTCATTTTGTCCAACGAATCTTTTTATTGCTGCCAAGTTCTGACCCACATGGTGAAAAAAATTTAGTTAAATCAATAAATTGTTGTTTTTCTCTCTTTCTTATACTCTGCCTCATAGATACGAGAAAATTCTTGCAGTTTTTGATTTTTAGTTAGGTGTGTAATTGATCCATTGGATAGATTAAAAAACCCATGCCACGCAATTTGTCATCACACGTATCTTATTGTCAAATGCAATGAACGTTAATGCCATTATAATGAAAAAAGTATTAAATATATTTGACAAACAATGCAGCTGTGATTGAACAACTATTACTCAGTACATAGGCTTGTTTGATTGAAGTCAGTTATGTTCTATTTTCTCCTTATGGAACTAATTTCTTTTCCACACAGAGGAATACTCAAACAGTTGCTGTACTATTCACAATAAGATGTATATGATTTAATTAAAGGGAGCATTTTGAAACACTCATTAGAGTTTAAGAAAGGTTGATTATTTAACATAAGCAGGCTAAACACCTGAACAGCCAAAATGTTTGAGAGAGTGGCGGATGTCAAAATGGATGCTTAAAAGAAAAGATAAAGATGTATTTATAGTCTGTATCCCTGCACAAGGGCAGACTCACTGACTGTACATAATTTATTCCCAAGCAAGCCATGTCATTGAAGTCCTTCTAAACTCCCTGGGGAGCATACAGTACACCAGCCTTTTAGGCGTATTGTACTACCGATCTGACAAAATCCTTATTAAGACACAATTGCTTCTTTGGTAGCTCAAATATTTATGCTCTACCCTGCTATACTGCTAGTAAACCTTTGTTGACATATCAAGTTCTTTTTAAATGAAGCTACAATGACAAAATTCCATGATCTAGATTTTTACAAAATTATGCCAGTTCAAGGATTTAATAATCTTGTTTTTGTATGTGTCTAAATCTCAAGTAACATGTCAATAAGTGTTGAGGTCTATATATATATATTTATTTTTCTTATGTTTTTTTTCTCACAGCTTAGACCAAACACAGTGTTCACAGTGTGTCCAGAAGAGGGAGAAATTCCTTCAGAGCAATCAATTAGCATCAAAATAACTGCAAACCTTGATGACTGTGTCAGGTGTGTAGTTTGCCATCGCCTTCCACATCACCTTTACTTTTACCCAATCTGAATAAATCTAACTACCATTTCTGATGCCAGGGTTGACAAAAAAGCCAGAAATAAAGCCGTCAGTCTGGGAATTTAGTTTGGGTTACCTGCATAGCAGTGAAAAACTTGACAACGGAACTTCCAGATCTCATGCTGTGTTTTTGTTTGCTCTGTGTGCATATAAATAGTGTTTTTACAGCTGAGACATAAAGATAGGTCCATAGACATGATGACTTGGTGATAAAGCATAACACAAAGGAGCCACATTGGAGTTTGTTCTGTGTGCATATAAATAGTGTTTTTACAGCTGAGACATAAAGATAGGACCATAGACATGATGACTTGGTGATAAAGCATAACACAAAGGAGCCACAGTGGAGTTTGTTCTGTGTGCATATAAATAGTGTTTTTACAGCTGAGACATAAAGATAGGTCCATAGACATGATGACTTGGTGATAAAGCATAACACAAAGGAGCCACAGTGGAGTTTGTTCTGTCTTTGTTGGTGGAGTTGTCACCTACTGATGATCAAGCATAGGATTTTCCTCTTTCCTAGATGAATATCATATATAGAGCAAATAAAATAACAACAAGAGTTACTTAATGTAGGTTTCTCATATGGTTTGAAACAAGGAATGTGACTCAAGATTTATGTAATGTTTTACACTCCTTGAGATTAATTTTTGCACTCCTTGTCTTCATATTTGTCGTGTAGGTTTAAGGATAAGTTACAGATTAACTTTCTGGAGTCGCAATCGAGGTTGATTCCTTTACAAGCCTACGGAAAAGGGACAACAATCGTATCAGATCCTCCCCTCACTCCAGTCCTGGATTTAGGACCAAACTTTAGGTAAGAAAATATTTGTTGATGGATTATATCGTTACTGTGCTAGCATTATGGCACATACGTCAGACTGACTTATGCCAAAATGGAACTAATCTATAACTGTGTTAGATTGATTGATTGGCTATCTAAGTCTAGTAAGAACTTATGCCATTGTGGCCTAAGTCATAATAAAATAATTATCAGTAAAACTGACAAATGTAAGCTGATTTTTGAATCGGCCAAGATAGTTTTTTTTTTTTTAAGGCTAGGTCATATTAGAATATAAACAGTTTTTTCTGAACTATAAATCCTAAGAGGTGAATGAAAACATATTTCATATATCAACATTTTATATAAACTCAATTGGAATGATGATTGGACTGGCATGGCAATGACGATTGATATTGCGTTGGGGTCAGTTGTGGGTCCTGTGGCTTAATTCTTCAGTGATCGGGTGAAAACCCATTAACTACATCGGGTTAGAAAGAGGCCACCCTTTCAATATCGAAGCTCGCTTAGCTCCCTCTCAGAGGCAGGTTTTACTGTTGGTCGTTGAGGAGTCAACGAAAGAAACAATAATTTATACTCTCATCTCATTCCTACCATGTGATATCTTTGCAACCTGCAGCTGGGAAAGAATAAGGAAAAAATCACAGTAATTTAAATGTGAGCCTTGTCAGCATACTTAAGGTCTTTTCAAACCAATGCTTTAACAAATTAGACAGTTTTTTAACTTTTCTGAAATATTTGCCTCTACAGCAACCGACCTCTAGTAAGAAAGTTCAAACTGACCAATCAAGGACGAAGGCTTCAACAGCTGGTCTGGTTGACTGATGGTTACATGCCTGTCGAAGGCCAAGAAGGACAAGTTGAGATCCAGTACCAATGTGGACATGAAAAAGGTGATCAATTTGTTCCTTTTTTGGGTCTATGCTAATCTGTTGATTATGAATCAATAAATGTATAGTACCTGGGGGACAGCAATTTAAGTATTTTAAACATTTATGGATAACTATTCTATACAACAAAAGTTTATTAAGCCATGAGCGTTTATTAAGAATTTCATCATTTGAAATTTAAAATTCTATCTGATTACACCTTTCTAAAAAAACATTCTTTTAGTTTTTCTTTTTTGATTTATCTGTTTTAAGGCACAGTTTAATAAAAAAAAATCCAAAGCTGAAAAGAGAAAAAAAAACATTCAAATACAGAAAAAAAGTTTCTAATATGATTTTCTCTAAATGTCATTTTTTGTTCTTTATTTTCTATTTACTTTTTTTTATTTTCTCAACGTACCGTTATAAAATTTGGTATGAATAACGGTCGGTGGAAAACACAAAAATGATCAGATGTTTCTTTCCGTATTATAGATTTGTGAAATTTGAATTTTGTATAATATTTTTGTATAGTTTTGGATTGTTCTCATACATTATTTTCAAAAATTTATAAAAATAGAATGAATAAATGAAACCAAAACCCGATCTTATCAAATTTAGATAAGTAGAGATATGTGCAAAGTTTTAGATAAGTAGAAATGTGTGCAAAGTTTTAGATAAGTAGAAATGTGTGCAAAGTTTTAGATAAGTAGAAATGTGTGCAAAGTTTTAGATAAGTAGAAATGTGTGCAAAGTTTTAGATAGTAGAAATGTGTGCAAAGTTTTAGATAAGTAGAGATGTGTGCAAAGTTTTAGATAGTAGAGATGTGTGCAAAGTTTTAGATAAGTAGAGATGTGTTCAAAGTTTTAGATAGTAGAGATGTGTGCAATGTTTTAGATAAGTAGCGATGTGTGCAAAATTTGAAAGAAATTTATCCAAAGATGTTGAAGCCTATCGATGTTGAACTTGTTGAAAATTTACATGCAAAATCTATTTCCATAACATCCGGAAGCATCATACAAAAAAAAAAAAAAGAAGAAGAAGATATTTCAACTCAGCATACCGTGTCCATTGCACCTGGTTATGAGTCAAATTGATATGAAAAAAATGGAAAAAAATGTTCACTCCAAACATCAAGCTCTTTAATTTTACAACAAATATTCATATTTTGTGTTTGCCTACAAGTTGGGATGCGGGCACTTGGTGGGTTTTGCTAGTAGGTTCTGTTTCTTTCTTTGCACTCTTTTTACAATCTGTCTCTCATCTTGCCGTTTCTCTCAGTTTACTCTGAGATCACTACATGTGGTGAAAAGAGTAAATTCAATAGGTCTATCAAACAGAACATGATGATAGAATAAGCAGATGTTGTGCAAACATGCATGTGCTGACATAAATTGAATGAAACGTTTTGATTTATCTTTTAATCTTTTCCAGTTTCTTTAACCACAGGGAAGAAAAAGAAGCTTGTAAGAACTCCCCACAATGCTAAAATTAAAAAGTATTCTTTTTCTTTTGCTCTTTATAAAAGCAACAGAAATCACAAGTGCTGTTGGAGCCCGCTCTACCAACTTTTCAATTGACCCCCAACAGGATGGAGCTGCAACCCGGCCAGTCTACTGAGTTTAGCATTGAAGGATTTGTTGAAGGGTAACGAACCCCCCCTCCCCCCCCCTCCCAATCCCCCAGCCATTTTCACCGTTTTATATTGTTGCCAAATTACTACTGTTTGTGAATTGTTTTCTGTAAAAGTAGTCCCTGCAAGATGATTTTAATGTGCTCTCATTTTTTCTTTAAAGAAAGTAATCTTTATCAAAGCAATCTTTATCATTGCTTTGATAATGTTGAGAACTGACTGCCTCCTGAAAATAGATCATGAGTAATAAATATAAATAATCCATTGCCCCCTTTCCCACGTCGTTTCTTACCATCCCAATATTTCTTTAAAAGAAAACAGAAGAAAAACAGGCACGGCTTTGAAATGTTTTAATCTGATATCGTTTCAGACAAGAAGTAACAAAAGAAAAAAGAAAAAAAAGTAACCGAAAGCAAAATTGAAATTGTGATGAAAAGAGGTTAAATTTCATATTACAAATCATCTCTAGATAAATCTGATTATTTCTCTGTGTGTGTAAAGTGCGTTTAATCTTGTCATGAGAATTTGAAAATTATAAGCAGTAGTAGTCAACTTGGTTAAAGACAAAAAGGATTTTTAAAGAATCCAAACTGTTATGTTGTTTTGCACACTCAAAAAAAAAGATTTCTTTAATGTTTATGAAGGCATCAGTAAAATTGTATCTAAATGTAAAGAAAATAGTGTTTTTTCTTTCCTTAGACCTCAATCTGTATCAGAGACGATCGTTTGCCATGCAATCATTGGCCGTGCAGAGGGAAAGACTCAATCATTTCTGTCGATGTTAAAGCAGAATTCATTGAGCCTCTTCTCAACTTTTCCACAGAAGTGTGCATTTTCGGGTTGACAAGGTGAGTTTCTGGGTTGTTCCGTTTAACTGTCAATAAATTCCAACTCTTTTCTATTTATTTCCCTAACATTCCACATTCCAAAAAATTGCAGTCTTTGTTCGTTTCCAGGGTCGTCTCCAAAAGGTCCATCTGGGTATCATATATATGTGTTACTCTGAATCTTTTAGTTTTGGTAATAAATAAAGAGATAAAGACACAAAATGAGGCATAAAATGTTGAACATTTCGTTCAAAGAAAAGATAACTGACAAGGATGTGCTGATAAGGGCTGTAACAAGACCATCTCTTATGAACACTATCCGAAAGAGGCCAATAAAATTCATAGGAAATTTTTGCTGAAAGAAACATATTAGAGAAAGCTGTACTTACAGGAAAGATCAATGGGAAGAGAGGCAGAGGAAGACCTTGAGAATGACACTCATATGAAGTTTGAATACCTGGACAACAAAGGGCAGGCAAAGTGGTACAGACTTTGGAGCTGTAAAGAACAGGGACAATTGGAGAGGATGATCATCGATGTCTGCAACAGACCTGGCTTATAAGAAGAAGAAGCAGGCGGTCCGCCCACGGTACCCTAGGTAGATGATGGAGCTGCCACCTTGAGACCCCCTATTGGGCCTTCACTGTGATTTTCTGTCAGGATTAATTCACTGAGCTTTTGGTCAGCCAAGACCCGCCTGCAAGGCAAGAAGAGACTCATGGAGGGCACCGCGCCTAGTTCCTACACAAGTGCAAGCACCTGTCCACTGCCCGGTAGACTGCTAGTACTGTATTTTAATTGTTTTATTTTATGATTTCATTTAGCTAAGCATTAGGTGAAAAGTATAATTTCTACTTAAGTGTTTCATGTTTTATTCCTCTGTTGTCTACCAGGGTATTGGTGAGGAACTGCACAATGAGCAGAAACAACTGGTGATGAACAATGTCTCCAGCTTGCCTTTGACCATCAACCTCAAACTTGCATATCCTTTCTCCATGATCATAGGAGAAGACAAAATTTATGAAACGGTAAGACAATCTTCCTTGTGTCAGGTTCCACATTTTCTTACAAATTTTTATGGACGGCATAAACCGATAAGCCTAAAAGGCATATCAAGAAAAGTTTTTTTTCCACAATGTTTACTCATCACTTTGTTTTCTCTTCCTTTATCTCTTGTAATAATTTTTGTAAATCGATGAAAAAGTTTGCATTTTTTTGTATTTACTGACAACAAAAGGGACATATTTTAATGCTGTATGCATATTATGCATGAACAATTTTTTTACATTTTGAAGGAAAAAGTGTTTACTTGTTTTTCCGTCCACAGGAAATCTGCCTACAGCCTGAAGAGGTTTACTGTCTTGTTGTTGAATTTGACCCCAAGTTCAAAGATGACTGCCACATCCGCACTATTGATGAAGTCCTTCATATCACTTACCTGGAACATCCCCACATTGTAAGTTTTAAAAAAACCCTACCCATAATGCATTGCTTTTTAGCTATTAAATTCAAAAGCCAATTTTAAATGAGATGCTCCTGCTAAAGAACGTTTTTAAGCTTTCTTTAACATTACCTGTTAAGACATAACCCCTGAGTTGTGTCAATGAATGTAGCTGGTCTCTTTTCTAAAGTCAAGGCAATGAAAATCTTTCTATTAGATTTGAGTTTAAACAAGTTTTGTAAATACATAAGTTATGTGGACAAGGAGCTCTATAACTCAGGTTAAATGTATAAGGTGTTCATCTTTTCAAAATGTGGCCATGATTAGCAAGGGTCTCACTTCAAACGGAGGGATTTTCAAAGTTTGTGTGTTTTAGAAAGTTGTATAGACAGGTAGTGGGCATTTTCCTACTAGACTTTTACCGTCATTTTATGGTTGTATTTCGTATTTGATAAATATTTCACAGGATTATGTTGCCTTGAGGTGAGGTATACTTCCAAACCTGGAATTTGAAAAGAGTATTGTTGACTTTGGATGTATCTTGAATGACACAGAGGTCACACGTTACATCAACATCACAAACAACAGTCCAATGGAGGTAAGATGATTTGGGAAACATCAGACTATTGTCATCATGCTTAAACTTAATTCTTCAAGCTAATATTAACACACATCTTTTCTTGTCCTTTTGTATAATAAATGACCCACTCAAATCTTGAGTATTGGTGTCAGCGCGCATGATTTTGAATTTTACAACAAACTGTTTATCCAATTTTGATTTTAAAGCGATATCTTTTTAATTTTTTTTTGAAATCTTCAGTGCTATTGCTGAATTTAATTTCTGTTGGCAGCTTTTTTCACATCCTTTCTGTACTAAAATGGTTGAAGATTTATGTTTAATATCCTGATGTAGTTGTTCTTGTATTGAATTGAAGCTGATCTTATGGGCTAAATATTTTGTCATTTATAGCTTTAAAGAAAATACCTATTTTATTTCTGGCCATGTGTTCTTATAAAGGTTTCCATTGTAATTGATTAATGTTGGTTTTGGCGTTTCATTTTGTGTATGTGTAATTCTTAGTCATAAAGCGAGCTGCATTCTTTTGCACTTTCTCAATTTCTTGTACATAGGTCTGGAGATGTGAATCCCAGACATAGCTACCATAATCTAAAACTGATTTTACTAAAGACTCGAAGCACTTCTCTTTCACATGTTTAGGACAATTGTAAAGGTTCCTTGTGAGGAAAGCTGACAGGTGATTTGCTTTCCTGCCTTCCAGTAGTTTTCTTTTCCTTTAATTTATTTTCTTTCACTCTTTCACCTATCTCTCATCTTACCGTTGCACTTCATTGACCCTGAGATCACTGCATTTGATGGGCGGGGTTAATTTTGATGAAATCGTTATCCCTTTTGTAATTAAGTTATTGTCTATAATCACTGCAGTGTTTGGTATTGTATGTTATTTTTAGTTTCCGGTTATGTGTGTAGCAGTCTGAGTTTACTATTTAAATTTTTTCTCCATATTTTTGGTGCCTGGCACTTATCTGCTCAGAATTCCATTTTCCACTTTCTCTCCCAACCTTGCAGTGTATTTAGGTCATTCTAAAATATTTCACAATCCTCTGTGTTATTCATTTTTCTATACAAGAGACACATTTTTCATAGCATGTCTTGCCGGTTGGCGTTGGCTATCACGTCTCTCCATTTCCCATGATTACTGATGTCACTTTGATTTGTTTTGTGCTATCTGAACTCTGGCAAGTTGAAAAATGGCCTCCTGTCATTAATCATTCTCTTTTGTTTTTAAAGGTTATTTCATGAAGTTTTTTTTATAAATTTCTGTGCTGGCATCTACATCTACGTTCGGTTGTCTATAAACTAAACCAAAATCAGAAATCCTTTTCCTTTAATGAGCATTTTGAAGAAGTTGTTTTCAGTTGTTTTTCTTGAGTAGATTTTTCACTTGTTATGTACTTCTTGATAGCTTTGAATACCCCACTTCTTTTTTCTTGGTTCTATCTTTTTTGTATACTTATATTTGAGTTTCTATTCCTAGTATTATACTTGGCTTTCCTGTTTCATTTAAGTGGCATACTCTAGCAGTTTTTCTGCACAAAATTTGAAAGACGTTTTTAGACTATTTAATCGTGTTGAGTTTGAATGAGATTTAGATCTAGATCTATGATAACTAGTTGAAATTTGTTGTGCTTTCATCTTAAAATCAAGCACCTTTGAGGAGTTTAAACAATTTGACTCAATTTGGTTTGAAAGATTTAATGTTTTAGTTTTAGCTGCTACTCTTAAGCATCCATTCATGTTTAAAGAAAATTGTAAACATTATGAAACTCTGATAATTAGTTACCACCTCTAAATTTGAATTTTCTCAGGTGCGTTACCGCTGGTCCTTCTTGGTTGGAGATGCGCCAACATCCGTCAAACGGATGCCAAAGCCAAAACCATTTTGGTCTCAGAAGAGGAACTTCCTGCACCAGAAGAAAAAGAAGAGTCTGTCGCTGAAGAAGAAACAGAGAAGGAGGTTGATGACCTTGAAAAGGAAGATGAAGACATGCCAGACGGCAGCGCTAGAGAGGAGAAAGAAGATTGAACCAAGAGAACAGATTGAAGTTGAATCCATGGAGGTATGTCTTATCAAAAGTGTTTGAAACTTTGCAACAATCTATGAAAGACAAAATGACAATCTTCAGTTCAACACAAAGAATAAATATCTATATGGTTCGGACGTTTTTTTTTATCAATTAAATGTCTGTTTTATGCAAATCACTTTTTAAAATCTAAGGAACTTCCACATCATGTTTTTTTCACTCTTTTTGTTCTCATTTGCTTAATATTTTATTTCAGTTTACTTAGTAACCCAAGAACTTTAGAACTGAAATGAAGCATTAAATGCTAGCTAGATAGACTTTTATAATGGACAAAAGTATTGTGGATCTGCCGAGAGTTTGTCATATCTTAGTTATTCTGTTAGGAAATGCTTTTTTGTGAAAGATATCTATGATTTTCTTCACATGAATTATTTTTTTTAATGGGACAGAAGAGGTAAAAAAAAAGTTTTTCTTCTGCTCGTCTGTGTATAGCTTTGAAATGTATTATCTCTATCTTTGTAGTTTTAATGTTTGCTCTACTCGCTAGCACTTTGCCCATATTTTCTGTCAGGGGCATTGGGGAAGGACACAAACAATGAGATTGTTACATCACATTTTCCCACATCATTCTGCAAGCCTGATGCTTTTCATAGTAGTTAGATTTGTGTTGATTATTTTATAACAGATTTTAAAAATAATTTTCAGACAAGATTTTTAATTTTGTTTTTAGAGTGTTAAGTGTTCTAAAGAACGTAGATCTAATACTCATAAATAAATGGGAATGAATTTCATTATTGATTTTCAGGAATGTCTTCACAAACAATTGAAATGTTTTTCAATGTCGCCAAACATATTTTCATTCAAACCTCACATCAGATAAATGGTAAACTTGAGCATGAGAAGGATGATGGTGAGAACGAGTAGAAAAATCTGACAGCAACAGGAGGAGTTCCCCAAGTCCTGATCCTGACATTGAAGACGAAGCCCTTGAAAAGGTGAGGAGCGAGTCATTTCCAATGCCATTTTCTCACAGTTTTCATTTTTCTTAGTGTTGTATGTTGTCATGTCTCCCTGGAGATATTGAGAAGTCTTATAATGTTTGTATCTTCTTTAAGTCTTGTTTTCATTTAAAAAACAAACAGTGAGAAATCGGCATGTCGAAAGTGATGAATTATGACATGCAATGATATTAATGACCCATAGGAACATAAACGAAACAAATTGAAAAGAATAGACAGAAAAGAAAGAGCTTTAGGCACTAACAGAATTGAACCTCGAAACCTCGGTATTGCTTATCGCCTCACCATGAAAGCAAAGCACACTACCAACCAGGCTAACTACGCTCCTCAGGTCGGTAGTGCACTCTTTTCATGGCAAAGCAATGGATGCCAATGCGGAGGTCATGGTTTTTGATTCTATCAGTACCCAAAGATCTTTTTTGGACTATTTCTTTGTATTTGTCTTGTCTTTGTTCCTACTGGGATCAATATTATTTTATGTCCTTATTCATCGTTTTCACCTCAAGTGCTGTGATACTTTTAGTTAACTGACGAAACGTTTAGCCTGCTAATTGCTTCAAAAGACGTCACTTGTCTCTACAGCAAAGTGAAGGATAATGGCATTAAATGATATTGAAGCCCCATAGTAACAAAGACGAGACAAATACAAGGAATAGACAGTAAAAAATCTTGGATACCATGGGGCTTGAATCCGTGTTCTCTTTGGCGGCACTCATCACCTCGTCATGAAAAAAAAATTAAACGCGCTACCAACCAAGTTAACCAAGCGACACGCCCTTGCCTCACTGTTTGCTTTTGGTCTCTATGACAGTTAGATTTTCTTTCCTTTTTTTTTTTTAATAGAACCAATTTTTTTCAATGTGGATTCTCTGTCAACATTTCATTTTTATGAAAATAAGAAACCTAATCACAGGGAAAATCATGAAATTATGAATGATCTTTGTCAGGGCCAACTTGAAGACAAATCAGAGAAAGAACAGGAGGAGGACTTACAGAAGAGATCTGGCAGTCGGCTGTCCTTTAGGGAAGACGAAGAAATGGCTCTACAGTCAAATCAGGTTCTGTGCGCATTGCTTGAGGAGGAAGAAGATGAAACTATTGAACCCATTGGTGTTGAACAGGTATTTTAGAACTGTCAGAATCATTTCACACGTCAAAATTGTTTTCATTTTTGCTCCCCGTTGATGTTTAGTCTGCGCTCTTGTACTTAAGTGACTGTGATAAAAATAAAATTTCAAAATTATGCATAAATTGAAATAATTTTAATTGTTTGATAGACAAAACAAGTAAAACTAATTATTTCGAAATGGAACTGTCCATGGAAATGAGTAACGATTTAGACTTCTGGTACAAGTCACCCTTAAGGAATTTTAACATTCCAATGATTTAGTGGCAACGGTTTGAGGAACACTTTCATATTTTAACCTTTGAATCCTGACCCCTGAGCCTTACTTTTACCTGCACCTGAGCTCCTGAGCATATTTAACGATCTTGGACCAAATTATAAAATATTTAAACATGTAAAACCAGCCATTTTTCTCAGCGAATCTTCAATGAAGGTTTTTAAAAAATACTCACCACACAAAAAACAAAGATTTTGCTAAAAAAAATTGGGAAATTTTTTCAACCGTTGGCGGGACTTGAACCTACTACCCTTTGGTTGAGAGCTGGACCCCTTGCCTCTGGACTACCGAGTCCCCTTTTGCCTCAAAATCAAAGACAGAGCCATGAGAACACTGTGGAAGTCAGTAGTAGATCTATGTAGAAGCCTGTTTTATAAGGATATTTGAGTGGAATAAGAGGGCCATCCATTCCTGTCACTGTATTTTTCAGAAAATGTTTTGTTTCATAAACATGATGCTAAGTTTACATTTCCAATCCCCAGGTATTTGACATCCTCCCTTATATGGCTCACTACAACCTGGAGACACTGAGCAGGTGACCTTCACCTTTTATGGCCACGCCTACATTTGGGGAGAGGTCAAGGCCATTTGTGAGGTTGAAGGGGCGGACCTACTTATGAGCTGAGAATGACTGGTGAAGCTTCACTTGTAGAGTACGCCTTTGACACCAGGAATATCGATTATGGACAACAGGTAACTGGACACCTTTTAATATTCCTCTGCACTATTGAATTTTGTTTGTTCCACTCCTACAAAGATTTCAGTGTCAGATTCCTCCAGATTGAACATAACATTATGGTCAAGATGTATGTAAAAGATTTGGATGCTATGCCATCACAAGTTAATTTGAATTTTATACAGGAGTTTCCCAAGACACAGTGCTGCACTATAGATATTACATTACTGAATTTTGCATTGTATCTGACTTTCTTTCCATAGCGTTGTAGTGAAACCATTGTGTTGTAGTGAAACCATAGCATTGTAGTGAAACCATAGTGTTGTAGTGAAACCATAGTGTTGTAGTGAAACCATAGTGTTGTAGTGAAACCATAGTGTTGTAGTGAAACCATAGTGTTGTAGTGAAACCATAGTGTTGTAGTGAAACCATAGTGTTCAAAGCCATTGGCTGGCTCAGGTGTTTTTTCATAACATTGTACTCTTAGGAAAGGTACTTCACTCTGCTTTCCTCACTCGACTCATGTGTGAATGAGTACCCAGCTATAGGTAAAGAAAGATCTTGTCAGTCTTAGTATGAAATGCCTATCAGGCTGCTGTGCTGTCTGCTCCCAAGAGAGTTGAGAAGAATTTTGTAGAAATGGCCTGCTAGGGGATAATGTACAGTCTACACTTGTACGGGGATACAGATTATAGATTCATCTCAATCTTTTTATTATGTAATCAAATATCTCATGATTTACAGTGAGACAGTCAGGGATGTATTTATTTTGATTTATTTGGGCCACATACCATACCATGCCTACAGGAGTGGGCCACTATTTTGTCTATTGTGTACTCTTTGCTGACCCTTCGTTGCATTCGTTTTCTGTTATGTTTTTTATTCGGTCACCATTTGCAGTTACAACTTTTTAGACTGTATTTTCATCTTGAGTTTTCCTTGTATCAAGATATACTTTTTCACCTATTAGAAACAAAAATGTGGTTGAAATTAGACCTGTTCGTTTCTCTTGCCTTAAGGATTATTGGTAAATTTTGCTTTATGTAAAAAAATTTTTTTCCTTTTTTTTGAAGTTGTTTGATCAAGTCACCACTGCAAGCATAACTCTGATCAACAAAGGCAAAGTTGGATTTGAATTTTCTGCCATCAACATGGATCCATCCTCCAAAAACGCCCGATCCCAGGACAGCCTGTCATGATTCCCCACACTGTAAGTAAATTGTCATGCTCATATTCTATATCAAATTGTCCCTCAGTATTTTTGCCAGGATTTAAACCCAGGACCTCACTATCCCTTGTCCGGCTGCCTTACCACTAGACTATTGGTGTTGCTAATGCCGCAAAATAATCCAAGCAATTTGTTTTTCTTATCTTCTAATTTGGATGGCTGGAATTTATTATTAGCGATATGTTTTTCTTTGCTTCATTCCTATTTAGTTATTGTCTTTTTTTCCCCCTCTTTACTTACATTGTGCTATTTATGGAAAGGCAGTTATGTTAACCCAATTCAAATAAAGTGACAAAGATGGCAAATGTTCAATCTTAATCCTCCAGGTAAATCTTTCTGTTTCTGTTCCTTCATTGAATAGGTTTTTTAATTTTTTTGTTGTTATCATCAACTCATTTGTCTTTCTTCAATTTCTGAACAGGGCTACATAGACCCATTTTCTGAGCAAAGGCTTGAGGTGAAGTTCTTGCCAGGTGTTCCAGAAATATTCCACAAAGACTTCCAGATTCAGGTGGCTCATTTTCAACCTGATGTGGTCAACTTGACTGGGGAAGGTAATATTTGAGTCTGTTTGATCCACACAATGAATCACGTGTTGAGAAAAGCTAAATTTAGAGAATATTAAGTTAATAGTCTTTACTTGAACACTTTTGTCTTCAGATGTACACCATGTACCATAAAACAAAACCTCTCGTAACGTTCGTATTATAAGTATAGCTCGTTCATTTTTTTTATTGTGTTGCTGTGTTGACATTGTACAATTTTGACACCCGACTGAGATTATGCTTTTCTTCGTCTCAGTCTGTCAGCTCCTTTTGGAGCACAGGCCCTCAACAGAGAGTTGCTAATCCCTCCAATTTTGTACCAACATCTCTAGATCTCCCAGATCTTTTCAAGTCTTGCCATTTCCACTTCAATCTCTCATCTCCACAATGTTCATTGTTGGTCTCTTGATCTGCTTCCAAGCGTTTTCCATGTTGAGCTGTGTCTTACCACATTTGTTGTTGGCAGTCTCATGGCGTGGCCAATCCCAACTGTTTCCTCATCAAATCCTCTTGCATTTACGCTCCATATCACATTTATTTATGACTTACATTGTGTCGTTTCACACGAAGCTCTGTAGTTCAATTCATTTCTAATCTACAGGTGTGTTTCCAAGAGTGTCATTGGATCTGCCAAGACTGGAAGATGAGGAAACAGTCTATGGAAGTCTGTTGAAGGAAGCTAAGGAGAATTTGGCCAAGAATATCCGTAAACAGCAACAGATGGAAAATCTCAAAAAGCTGCAGGCCGATGATGTGGAAGAAGAGTTGATGAAGCTCGTGTCTGTGGAGGAGGCAGAAATTGAAGAGCCACATCCTGAAGAAAGGCAAATGAGAATATCACAGGTGTGTTACGCAAATGATTTGCCCTAAGAATAATTATCGTCGCTGTTCAAAATCAGTACTTTTAAGTTCCTGGCATGATTTCAGGACTGACTTTAAAATATCTCTTTTAGTACATGTATTACACTCACAATCTTGCATGGTGCTATGGTTTTATTATTAGGCCTACAGACATATGACAGTCTCCCTGACAGTGACGGTATTGTAAATCATGAAGAATGTATGTTCAATTCATTTCTATGAAAAGGCACACAAAAAAAAAGAAAGAGAAAGAAAAATGAAGAGCACATAGAGCCAAAGCTTATCTTTGTTTCAAAAGGTAAAATATTGAATAGAAAAATTCACAGTTGTACAGAATGAAACAATAATTATAATGAGGTTATCGAAGCTGTATCCCTCTTGCTGTTGTATACTAGATGTAGAAGTCGTTTTCACCATTTTTAACAAAAGGATTATTTTCACCCTTTTTCGTTTTTCATGTCATAGATCATCTCTCCAACATGAACATGAAACTTCCCTCTCCTCTGTTATTCTTTCCCTCAGCATGAAAGACTTCCATCAGAGCTCGAAATCCAGATGGAGGTTGAGAGACTTGCAGTGAGAGATTTTGCTTTGGAGCAATATAACAACTCTAGCAGATCCAACCTGCAAATCTCCATTGATGAGAAAGGGAGATCCTACCACCTCAAATTTCTGTCTCCAATGTCACTGTTATGACAGCAGAATCTTTCGGCGCAGGGAAGCCCAAGTAAGTGACCAGATGAGCGGATAGAAATAGAGATCGGGATAAAGGTCTCCTTTGACATACTTAGGGGATGAGACGGCCAGAGTGTTTAACAGGCTTGCACTCTGACCCAGAGACATGAGTTTGAGCCCCACTTCAGGCATTGCGTTTTTTTTCTCGGGCAAGAAAATTTACCCTATTTCCTCACTGGACATCTTGTTGCATCAAGAGTAAGCTCAATGATGGTCTATATTCCTTTCTCTAAAGAAGTTGAAATGCCGGACGCGACACCTTTTGCAGATGGTATTAAATTTTAAAAATTGTTTTTAGCACACTTGGAGCAGAGAATCCAAAGGATGCAATATACGATTTATACAATTTTGATAAAGAAAAAATAGCAACGTAAACAAAGTATTAAAATTTTTTTAACACTTCAGATATCTAGATTGGAGGGAAAACGGATAACCATTGTTTGGGGGACTTGTTGTACTCAGAGACACACTCAATGTCCCATGATGCCTATTATGTTTGTTATGTATTTCTTTAATTTTGGCTTTTTCTATTTAGCCTTTTTATGATTTGGTCATCAGTGTTTTATCACCATTCTAGTTTTGAAACTCATACAAATTTAAAAAAAAAAAAAAAAGATTTTAACAGAGGGAAACAAACATTTAACAATCTTGAAACTCAGTCTTGAGACATGTCATCATGAACAGTTTTCTCATTTTAGACCTATTCTTACTTGGAGACTTGTCATCATGTCATGAACTGTCTTCTCATTTTCCCCCTGCTAGACCTGTTCTTACTTGAGACATGTCATCATGAACTGTCTTCTCATTTCCCCCCTGCTAGACCTATTTTTACTTGAGGCATGTCATCATGAGCAATCTTCTCCCCCCCCCCCTGCTAGACCTATTCTACCCGATTACCTGTTGGACTTTGGCTATGTCGTTCTTGGAACTGTTCGCACACACGTTGTGCGTGCCACTAACACTGGATGGTTCCCAGTGTCCTTCAAACTTGAGAGACAGTTCATCCACGTCACTGGATTCCATATTGAGCTGGACCGGGTCAGGAATTTGCCAGGGGCACCGGACAATGAAACTCTTGACTTTGTCGTCAGCTTCGACCCAAGAGGGGCAAATCTACACCTCGGTGCTGTTGAAGTTGTTGTGCCAATCAATGTAAAAGTATTTTTAGAACTATGTGTTAAGTTAGTGCGAACGAACAATGACGTCTGAATGGTATGATACACAGGAAAAGACAGTCTGTGTGGCTAAATCGAATGAGTAAGAGGTAAAGGGAGACAATGAGAAACATTTAATAAGAATGACAGATGACAGATGACAAATGACAGACTGTAGTGGCAGACCACTATTGTGAATACCAGCAACAGACATGGCTTTTAATTTCATTTGATTTACCCACATCCACAACTAAGGTGATCTCTGGATTTTTGGTAGGATTTTGAATCTCGCCTGGATTGCCTTGTAAACAGTCAAGGGATCTTTAATGTCGCCGTGGCCAGAGTGTTGTGATCTGCACACGGACCTCCTTTTATCGTCTGTCTCCGATAGGACTAGGTGTATTGATCCACCTACCTGGACTAGGGGGGTTTGAACACCCTGCCTTGAACATGCTACTGTAGCAGCTACACCATTATTTTCGCTAATTACATCTTTACCTTATGCAGAAACAAGTTCACAATGAATTTCAGTTGGAATTCTCCCTTTTGCATGTACAAAAAATCTTATAACACCTCTGACCTCTGACTTTGACCTCTTTTAAATGATGGTCGCGATCTTTCTTCAACCACTATTCATTTGTAAATTCAACAATTATTGTGCTGTAGTTTTGGGAAGACATAGTGCATTGCACCAAACGTTGTGGAGCGTTTACAAATTGAAAACTGATGCATTGATTTTTGAGTTATGGCCATTTTCACCTTAATTTTGGGACAGTCGTCATATTTATCTGCCTATCTATCTATCTATCTATCTATCTATCTATCTATCTATCTATCTATCTATCTATCTATCTATTTATCTATATATCTATCTATCTATCTATCTATCTATCTATCTATATATATATATGTCTACTTTTTGTCTGTCTGTCTGTCTGTCTATCTATCTATCTATCTATCTATCTATCTATCTATCTATCTAGCATTCTTTAAGGAATTTCAGTTCTGATCTGTGTTGCTTGCACGATTCCTCTAATTCTTTCTTTCACCACTTCACTTATCTTTCATCTAGTTGTTTCCTCTTAATTTTCACCATGAGATCATCACAACGGTAGACAGGATAAAAACAATTTCATGAAACAAACAAATAAACAAACAAACAAAAGCCTTGTAATGTTGCTATCTTCCCCCATTTCCTGTCCAGATCATTCACGGTCCAATGATTATGCTGAGGCTGCGTGCCCATGTGACCATGCCTGACATGGAGGTGTCCGATGATGTGCTGGATTTTGCTGATGTCAAGTGTGGGAGTGTAAGGTCATCACGGTCCAGCTGCACAACCACCAGAATGTCAAATGCGAATGGGATTCTATTCCACCCGATGATTCCAAACAGGTGGGCAACTGTTTCTTTATTATAAGTGTAATTCTTTTGCCATTTTAAGAAGTCATTTTCATCTATAATAAAATTTTAAAAAAAAGTGATAATGAAGATACAATTTGTTTTGTAAGCTCCAGGAGCAACACATGCGTATAGGGATAACACATGCGTGTTAGGGGCAACACATGCGTATTAGGGATAACACATGCATGTTAGGGGCAACACATGTGTATTAGGGGCAACACATGCTTGTTAGGGACAACACATGCGTATTAGGGGCAACACATGCATATTAGGGGCAACACATGCGTGTTTGGGGCAACACATGCATGTTAGGGGCAACACATGCATATTAGGGGCAACACATGCGTGTTAGGGGCAACACATTCGTGTTAGGGCCAACATATGTGCATTATGGGTAAAATCCATGCATGTTAGAGGCAAGACATATGTAATAGGGACAACACATACATTAGGGGCAACACATGCACATTAGGGGCAACACATGCGTATTAGGGCCAACATATGTGCATTATGGGCAAAGTCCATGCATGTTAGAGGCAAGACATATGTAATAGGGACAACACATGCGTATTAGGACCAACACTTGTGTAATAGGGTGAAGAAATGCATTTCAAAGTGTCATTCCATGGAACTCGATGTGATCTAGCAATGCTAGGATACGAACACAGGACCTCTCAAGCTCAAGCCTGGCAAGCCTTACCACCGGATTGTGCTTATAATTCCACAATTTTGCCATTTGCATAATGATGCCATTGTTTTGTATGCAATGACGCCTTCAATGCTAAAAAGTCATCTATCAATCTTGTTGTTGCATGAATGAATAATTTTTCTCCCAAAATCAGATAATTAAAAATTTTGACAGCAGGTTGAAAGTACATGCTAATGGATGACCTGTAAAGAATCTCAATGCTTTGACCCCTTTGTCTGTATAGATAACCTGTAAAGAATCTCAATGCTTTGACCCTTTGTCGGAAAAGATAACCTGTAAAGAATCTCAATGCTTTGACCCCTTTGTCTGTATAGATAACCTGTAAAGAATCTCAATGCTTTGACCCCTTTGTCTGTATAGATAACCTGTAAAAGAATCTCAATGCTTTGACCCCTTTGTCTGTATAGATAACCTGTAAAGAATCTCAATGCTTTGACCCCTTTGTCTGTATAGATAACCTGTAAAGAATCTCAATGCTTTGACCCCTTTGTCTGTATAGATAACACGTAAAGAATCTCAATGCTTTGACCCTTTGTCGGTATAGATGACCTGTAAAGAATCTCAATGCTTTGACCCCTTTGTCTGTAGGTGGTTGGTGAGCACTGCTTGTAAATACTAATTCTTTTCTATCAAAGACAATCACTGAGGTAAGGGCATGTCAAAAGTGATGAATGAGGACATGACATTATATTAAAACCCTGTAGGAACAAAGACAAGATAAATACAAAAGAATAGAAAGAAAATAACAAAATCTTGGGGTATTAATAGAATTGAACTTGCGCGACCTCTGCGTTGTCACCCATCACCTTGTCATGAAACGAGAGCGCTATGCAAACCAAGCTAACTGTGCAAGGGAGTGCATGGAGGTCAGATATCCACGACCTTAGAAGTTATCAACTGAGGAGTGCCATTGACACCGCCAGGGCTGTTTGGGCCACTTAGGCTGTACTTTGCTACCATCACAATCTGTGAGTGTAAAGACAAGCAGTGAGGCAAGGGGCGTGTCAAAAGTGAGGAATAAGGATAATAATAATAATAATAATAATAATAATAATAATAATAATAATAATAATAATAATAATAATAATAATAATAATAGTAATAATAATAATAATAATAATAATAATAATAATAATAATAATAATAATAATAATAATAATAATAATAATAATAATTATCATCATAATAATAATAATAATAATAATAATAATAATAATAATAATAATAATAATAATAATAATAATAATAATAATAATAATAATAATAATAATACGCATCTTTTATGCCCAAAGATTTGTTCTCCCTATCTATTGCTTATTTATATTTATCTTGTCTTTGTTTCCTACGGAGAAGGCTTTGATATCATTTCATGTCCTTAGTCATTCTTTTCTGTCACCTTTTCCACATCTCTTTCATCGTACTGTTTCCTCTCAACTTTACCCTGAGATCACCATCTATGGTGGACACGGTAAATTGCAATGGAATATTAAAAAAACAACCCGTTTCCAGAAACGTGATTTCCTGCCTTGTATTTTTTAGATTGAAAAGCACGTCCCGATGCACTTGAGGAGAAAAATAAAACAGGCAAAGAAGAAGCCAGAATATTTGAGATACTTCCTCCCACTGGCGTACTGATGCCAGGCCAGCGGATAAACGTGCAAGTGAAATTCATGCCGACTGAGGAGGTAAATGCTTGCCAGTTAATGAAGCAAACCGTGAAAATGAACATTTGAGAGTGAATTGGACTTTTTTTTTTTTTCCATAGCTATTTATAAAAACTGTCTTGTACACGAAAGAGCACAAGAAAATGCTTTCCTATTTTAAAAATCTGTCCAACTAACACCCGCAAAGAAGTACGCGCAACACACACAGACACACTCACACCTGCATACGCACACACATGCGCGTGCCTGCATACACACGCACGCACCTACATACACACACACAGACACACATTCACCTACACACACACACACACACACATACTCTCTCACCTACATACACACACACACCCATACACACTCACCTACATACACACACACATGCCTACATACACACACACCTACACACACACACACTCACTCACCTACATACACGCACACATGCGTACATACACACTCACCTACACACACACACACACACACACCCATACACTCAGCTACACACACACACATGCCTACATACACACTCACCTACATACACACATACACGCCTACATACACATTCACCTACACACACACACACTTACCTACATACACACACACACACACACACACCCCATACACACTCACCTACATACACACACATGTCTACATACACACTCACCTACACACACACACCTACGTACACACACACAAACATCTACATACACACACACACACACACCTACATACACACACAAATACCTACATACACACACAAACACCTACATACACACACAAACATCTACATACACACACACACACACCTACATACACACACAAACACCTACATACACACACAAACACCTACTTACACACACACAAACACCTACATACACACACAAACACCTAGATACACACACACCTACAAACAAGCATGCAACACACACATGCACATACTGACAAACATTTAAGAAAGATGAATTAGCTGTGGTTACAATAATTGTATTGCCTTTTTAAATGTTCATAGAGAGTTTGCAGGGAATACACTAAAATCAATATCTTTTTAACTGTGATTGTGTGAGTGTATGTAGTTTCACTGCTTTCCTCACATTCTTATTTGTAAGCCTATGGCTACTGACTTGCTGTGGGCGGTTGATGGGGGCTGCTTGTAAGTTCTCCTTCTTTCCTTTTCACTTTTTCACATGTCTTTCATCTTGCTGTTTCCTTTTGATTCTTCCTGAGATCACCACATATGGTCGCCAAGTATGGTGGACAGGATAAATTTCAATAAACCAAGCAAACACACACGCTTACTGACTGACTTGCCTCTTCATACATTTTTAATTCCTTTGTTTAAATTTTCCTTCAATCAGAAATACTATGAAAACCGCATTCCCATCCGTATTGCTCAGAGCAGCCAGCGCATTCTTCTCCTCTGCCACGGTCAGGATTGGAGCCGAGGCTTGAGTTTGAACGCACGTTGGTGGAGTTTGGTCCGATTCTACCTCACAGCAGTGGGGATGACCAGGAGATTGTTGTCCACAATCCCCGTGTAATTTTCCTGTTGAGTTTTACTCCCTGAGTTTGACAACTCTACCTTGAAGAAGAAAAGGTACTGGTGACATCCTGAGTGAAGGAATTCATCCACAATACCTGGTAACTCAACACCCTTCCCCACCACCACGCCACCATGGTGTGAGGGAAAGGGGGTTCAGGGAAGGGATTGTGGATATATTTCTTCATTCTCACCCCTTAATGTAGATCTAAGCCGATATCGACATCGAGTACAAATTTGACCCACTTTCTTTTTTACGCCGCTAAACCGTAAAATTACCTAATAATAATAATAATAAGAAGAAGAAGAAGAAGAAGAAGAATTATAATAATAATAATAATAATAATAATAATAATAATAATAATAATAATAATAATAATAATAATAATAATAGTAATAATAATAATAATAATAATAATAATAATAATAATAATAATAATAATAATAATAATAATAATAATAATAATAATAAAAATAATAATAATAATAATAATAATAATAATAATAATAATAATAATAATAATAATAATAATAATAATAATAATAATAATAATAATAATAATAATAATAATAACAATAATAATAATAATAATGATAATAATAACAATAATAATAGTAATAATAATAATAATAATAATAATAATAATAATAATAATAATAATAATAATAATAATAATAATAATAATAATAATAATTAGTAACAAAAATAACAAATAATAACAAGAACAATAATCATAATATAATGATAATGATGATAATAATGATAATGATAATACACTCTTACAAGGTTTTTCTCTGTCTATTGCTGGCTACTTATTCACACCTGAGTTGAGTGAGGAAAGCAGAGTGATGTACATTTCCTCCTGGGCCATCTATCAGTTAGAGACAGTGTTGCGATTCCAAACTCATAACACTGCCAATTGCACCATAATGCCTGTCATAATATAACATAGTAACAATGATATTAATAATAAATTACTAGCAATACATGCTAATGCAAGGAAAAAAATATCCTTACAATTACTTAAATGCTTAGTTGAAACTGTATAAAAATTTATATGTATAGATGTTGCAATACGCACTTTAAGCATACACAGAGGCAGCGTTCATTGCTATGAAAAATTGAAACATAGTTTGTAGTGTGCATGTAAATTTTGAGTTAGAGCTACCTGATTCACTATGAATTGTGGTATAACTAGACTTTTGATGGTAAAAGATTGGCAAATAATTGACAAATTGGATTCATAGCAGTAGGAATGGATAATTTTAATGAGTAAGGATGTGAAGAATGAATGGTAAGGGCGTGTTAAGTCAATCAGAGTGAAGGAACAACGTAATTACCCTACCTGCCTCACAGCAAGGATGCACTGAAGTCGAGAAAGTTAAACATTAAAAGACTTTCCAATGGCAATACGACATATTTAATACAATGAACAATTTATAGAAGTAAAAGCGAATTTAATTAAATAAACTCTCGACTTGTGTTGACTGAAAAATATGAGATGATATTCAAAGTTAAAGAGATTTTTCAATAATTTTTTTCCCATGAAAGTGAAATGTGATATTTTTCTTCCACTTAAAAGGTTCTGCGTTTAATGAGAGGTTACGATGAGTACAACACACTCCTTCTCCCTCCCAGAAGTGTGGGAGAAAAACTGCCCAATGAACTTGTTGATTTCTATGATGGTGAGTAGTTAGATGCTCATTTTTTTGTATAAAGCGTATGGAAGTCTAACCTCAAATCAGTGGAATTGTGAATGAGGATTTATTCAATCATTTCAAGCGTGTAGCTTTGTCTTTTCAAAATTCATCATTACGCTTGGATATCATCTGTGAAACTGTCTAAACACGTAAGTCCGTATGGCGAAATTTTTCAGGAGAAGCAAAAATGTAATGAAATCATCGAATAGGACTGCAAATACTATTTTATGCTGTTTGAATTACAATTCAATAATAACTTCAATCTCTAGAATGAAGTAAAGGGAAAAAACAATCCATTGTGCACAAAATGGATTTATATGGCTAGAGTTGAACTTTTTGAAAGATCTGAACAAGTAAGTCCGTTCCTTGATTTTCGAGCTTAGAGTTTCAAGGCGGGAAGAAAAGAAAAATCTTTGATCAGATCTTGTGTGTAAAACAAGCTTTTCTATTGGTTCAAGGCCTTCAATATAAAGACATGAAAGAAGCATGCATTTGATCATTTGAAGGACAAATCTCATACCCATGTATCATGGACTTAGCGTTTAGAAAGTTTCATCAATGATATGTACTTTTTGTTTGATTTTTATATGGGAGGAGGGGGAGGAGGGAAGGGAAATGGTGGAGAAGGGGACTACTTTATCATTCTTAATGGGCATCATGAAGTTTACTTTTTCTCCCATCCCATTTCACTAAATTTTAGAGCAACTCAAGAAATTCGAAGAGGAAGAAAAAGCCAGACAGGAGGCTGAAGCCATTGCTGAAGCTGAACGCAGAGAAAGAGAACTTCTGATTTAACAGAAAACCAAGGTAAGAGGCATTGTGGTGCGTGTCTTCAATTTTGCGAGATAGTTTTCATTCCGTTTGATGTGTTGCTTTAGGGAATTTTATATGACCCTTGAAGGTGTGAAGTGTGGTTTCTTCTTCCATCCATCAACACATTTGTTTACTTTTATTGTATAACTCAAACTTCATTCTTCCCAAAAAGCCAAGGGATGTGCTTGTCAGGATTTGTATGCTTAAGAGGGTTAATATGATATGTTTTTTTTTCCCTTCCAAATATTATTATGCAATATTGGTTATTTATCAATACTTTTGACAGAAAAGACACAGATGTTACCGGAGATGAGACGGAAGATAAAAGAATGGAAGAAGTAACTCCTGCCATTTTAACCACTGCCCCGTCAAGGGAAATTACTCCTCATGAGCCAGGCACCAATGGGCTTCCATCTGGGGAAGTTAACATTGATGATAGTGCCAGAAAGGAAGACCTTTTAGAAGGTAATAGAATGTAGCTACAATTCTTTTTCCCCCAATTTTTAAATTTGTTTTTGTTTTTTCATTGCCAGATCTGAAATGCACATCAAATAAATTACTTCGTGTTTTTCAATGATGAGGAAGTATCTTTGCTAAAAATATTTTTCTTTGTGAAAGTTAATTTTAAATGCAAACAAAGATTTTCAAGTGTAATCTGCAATGCTTTTGTGTTTTTTTCTCCTCTTCCCATCCCTACTTGAATAATATCTATTGAATTTGTTCATAGGCCAGGGTATTGTCTTTTCTCATTCAAAACTCTTGAATGTGTTTCTTTTTACAGATTTTTGTAGACAAATTTTGAATATTTTGATGTAGCTAATGCAATGAACCATCTAAATGATTCTCTCATGGCTTTTCACATTTCAGAGAAAATGAAAGAATCAATTGCAAGCGGGCCTGGAGTCGGTGAGTTAGAAATCACACCTGTGTCTGCTGCTATTGCAAGGCACCTTGGAATTGACTTGACACCTGAAGGCAAAGCAGCTCGCAATCGTAGAGGAATCGCCTTGATGGTGCATGGAGCACCATGTCTGGTCAGTAGTTTCATATGAACATAATTATACATGTAAGGGTGGCTTACTTTAAGAGTAAATGGCTTACATCCCTCAAATTTGAATAGTGGAATATATATTATTTAGTAGTGCTCAATGATAATCATCTCTTTCTTTGTATCTTTTGTTAGTTTACCCTAGAGAACAGAGGCAATTTACAATTGATTTGATTTTGACTTTGATTTGATTTACCCACATCCACAACTAAGGTGATCTCGGAGTTCTTGGTAGGAATTTTAATTTTTACCCGGGGGCTGCCTTGTAAACAGCCAAGGGATCTTTAACATGCACAGAGTGTTGTGATCTGCACGTGAGACCTCCTTTTCCTCATCCACCTCCGATGGGACTAGGTGTCGATCCACCTACCTGGACCAGGAGGGGTAGATTTTACTCGAAAAACTCAAGAATATTTTTCAATTGTCGGCTGGGCTTGAACCCACAACTTTTTGATTGAGAGGCCAACACCTTGCCTCTGAACATTACCTACCGATATTTACATTGTCTGACTCGGCCATGACTGTATTCTCTGTTGCTTTGCAGTGTGGCAATAACATATTAAAGAGAGTGCATAGTGAAATAACGTTCTTCCTACACATTCAGTGCTCTTGTAAACCAATACAATTGAAAGAACTAACTTTCTATTTGCTTCTTTGAAATAGTAAACGGGGCAATGATATACGATTAGGGTTGATGAGAATAGTAAGTTGCTAACACAAATTTTACCCTAGTACAGTAAGGCTGTGGATTGGACTGCCAACAGAAATAAAACTCGGCTGTAGCTTTAAAGACTTTCAAAACAAAATTGGATTAATATTTTTGGGTTAAATTAAAAATATGCGTGCTGACAGTAATACTGGAGAATTGAGCTGGTCAGCTATTATTATGAAGAAAGAGAAGTAGAGTGAGCTAGAGCCTTTTTTTTTTAACGTGTGTTTAGAGGATTTAATTTATCCTTGAAGAGTTCCTCATGGAGTGGTTTTTGTCGTATTATAAGCAACTTTTTGCATCGGCATCGTTATTGTCTCATCACACTCTCTAATTAATTGATTTTCTTCCTTTATCTGTGCTTGTTCTGACTATTGTTTTCCTTTTTTGTTTTGTTTTTCCTTTCAATCTCCTTGTTAGGTAAAACAAGCACTGCTGTAGCTTTGGCCAAGTTTTACGACGGCTCTCTTGACTGTTGACGGAGTCGTTTGTGATGCCATTGCCAACGGTAACACGCCGGCAGGGCTAAGAGCCCGCGAACTCTGCTCTGAAGCAGCAAAGAGAAAAGCGGAAGAGTTGAAGGAACTGGAGGGACTGGAGGGAGACAAAAAGCAAGGAGGTCTTAGTGTGGAGGCTGTCACAGCTCACACGCAGGGCATAGGTGGGTCTTTTCAGCTGTACATCTATCTTTCTAAAAGTTTTTCTTTCATGATTTTGCTGATGAATTGCCTTTTATCAAGGTTTACTAAATGATTTCTCTGTCATTCAGTATCTTATTGTGGCGTCAGTGGCCGCAGTGATAGGACTGGGGATCATGAGGTTTTGAATCCCTAGCAAGGCTAGTTCCGACGTTGAATTTCCTTGGGAAAGACACTTAACACATTTCCCCCACTCGACCTAGGTGCAAATGGGTACAAGTTTAAGCTTGGGGGTAAGAACCTGCATCAGACTAGCATCCTGGCCAGGAGGTGAAAAATAATGAGATAAGGAAATGATCGATCATTGATTGAAGGGGGGGGGGGGCGGCACCTGAAGTGTTTTTTTTTGCTTTTGAGTTTAGGTTTTTGCTTTTAGTATGTACATAAGTAACTGTCAAAATACAGTCATCCTATATCATTGAAAAGTTTGTGGGAGCGTCCTTGGTTGCCATAGAAACGACCCCTATCTTGGATTTTGACTCAATTTTCAAAATCTATCTCCTCCCTTAGTTATAAATAGAATCACTCAAAACCTGTGCAGATCGTCTTTTCCATTCAATATCTAAAGAGCGATGTCAGGTTTTTTCGATATTTTGAATAGTTTTTTTAAATGAACTTTTTGAAAATATTATATATCCTGAAGGTACAAAAAACGGCGTCTTTATAAAAAAAAAAAATTCTCAAAAAGTTTAATATATAAAAAACCCTGATGTCATTCTATTAACATTGACAAGAGGAACCTGTGTGCCAAATATAATACCAATCGTTCGTTGAAGGGAGGGAGGAGATAGAATTTTAGTGTGGAAAAACTAGATTTCGAGAAAGATGCAAGTAAAAAATCAACAAAAAATAACACAAAACAAACGCTTCAGATGGGTTTCCCTTGTTGTAGCAGCCCCCTTACTCTTTCGACAGTCTCTGGCATTGTTACTTATGTACTTAGGATTATAAATCTAGGTTTAAATGTGCACTGTTGTGAAAACAGACGTCGAAATGACCAGTTTTGTTTTTTCCCTCTATACCCTTTGCTTGTGCACGTGTTTGCATACACACTGATGCGCAAAGCCTCTTATATCACACAGCGATGGGAGACGCGTATACCATTGTCGGCAAAACGAGGTCATATCGTGTGTTGCCACATTTGGCGGTTAACCGCCAATATACAGGTTTTACTGCCATTTTCTCAGTCAGTGTTAGGGTAATTTGCGTCAAAATTTTTATTGTTTTTACCTACCCTCACCTACAAAATATTTTGTAAAAAAAAATGTATACGTCACATGGACATTTTTCTGCCATGAACTTGTAGATAAATGATCGTTCTACCCGAATATGCAAAGAACAGAAAATCAACCTTTTGGTCCAAAATCGCCAGCCCAGGTGCCCCCCCTCCTTAAGACGTTGGTTTTATAAAATGCTTATGTGATGTTGGTAGCTGAGTGGTTAGACTGCCGGACTGGGGATCATGAGGTCCCTGTTTGAATCCTAGTGAAGTTATGTCTGACGTTGTGTTCCTTGGGAAAGGCAATTAACACACATTTTCTCCCACTCAACCCAGGTGCAAATGAGCACAAGCACTAGCTTGGAAGTGAAAACCTGCACCAGACTAGCGTCCTGTCCAGGACGTGATGCTATCTTCTATATATCTGCTTCATGCTATTGAAACTGAGATAAGCTCTGGCTCTATGGGCCGTAGCGGCCTTGAAGGAACTTCACTTACTTTACTTTTACTTTTATAAAATGCAGGAACTGCAGGCACCTCACTGGCCTCAAACCGTAAAACCAGCACTGTGGTGGACACCAAAGGGAAAGACAAACAAAACATGGGAGGAAAGAACACTGTGGTTAATTCATCCAGAGGAGCCACTGGCAGTCAGGTAAATCTTTTTAAAATTTTAACATCAACAAAAGGTGTAGCATGATTATGTGAAAAGTTTTCATAATAGTAACAAGTCATTTTTTGGTTTGACACAGTGCTTGGCAAAATCAAAAACATGGGATATTGATATTGACATTGAAAATTGAAAATTGAAGATTGGATGTACTGAAAGATAGATAAAGTCAAATTACACAATTATACATTTCTTACTTAACATGCATACTCTTATATATTTATTGTAGAAACAAGTACACAGAGTATGTTTGGTAAGGCATGAGATGTCAAAGAGACCCTCCCCCCTCGCCCACAATGAAAAGTTACAAATAAAAAAAATAAATAAATGTAAGCTCAGATAGTAAATGTTTACAATGTAAATGATTTCAGTTGTAATAAACAAAAAGTTAACAAACGGAAGGCCTCTGTTTGTCTGTTTTAATGAAATAAATTTGAAATGACTTACTTCATGACCAGGTTCTAGCAGTCCGCCTCTGACGGCCCCAAATTGCCAGGCGGCTAAGCATAAGTGCCAGTGTTGCAGGAGAGAGGCTTGATCTCATGTCTTGCCGAAGACCTGTTGGTGGAGATTTTTCTGAAAGGCTGCAGGTAGAATAGAAACATTTTGTAAAAAATTTGATTATCTATTTTATTTGAATTAATACATTTTTTACAGTTTACGTTTCCTTTCTGTGGAAATATTAAATGTGTAGTCAATTCACATTATTTAAATATTATCTCACTTATTCACAAATCTGGACTGAGAGTTGGAAGAACAGATAAATGAATAAGGTGAAATCCTGATTCAATAAATATTTAAAAAGTTAAACTAGATTCTGGTCGTAATTGAATGTAAAAGATTTGAAATATGTTTTTAAAAACTGACAACAGTAGTGCCAAAGATTTAAAAAAGTAGATGAAAAGATTGATACAGATAGACAGAGATGCTTTTACTGAGCTCAGTTTTGTATTGTTACAGC
>JAXRKP010000386.1:77500-130000 GCA_037039925.1 Doris montereyensis | reverse complement strand
GGATTAAACAGTTGGCTATTTATAGCTTTTTAAAGAAAACATTTATTTTATTTCTGGCTCTATGTTTTTCTAAAGCTATCTATTGCAATTGATTCATGTTGGTTTTGGTATTTTCTTTTAGTATATGTATAATTGTCAGTCACAAAATGGGCTGCATTCTTCTGCACATTGTCAATTTCATATACGTAGGTTTTTTGCTGAGTGTCCCAGATATAGCTACCATAATCTAAGACCGGTTTTACTAAAGCCTTGTAGCACTTTTCTTTACATGTTGAGGACAGTTGGTTTTACTAAAGCCTTGTAGCACTTTTCTTTTACATTTTGAGGACAGTTGGTTTTACTAAAGCTTTGTAGCACTTTTCTTTTACATTTTGAGGACAGTTGGTTTTACTAAAGCTTTGTAGCACTTTTTTTTTACATTTTGAGGACAGTTGGTTTTTCTAAAGCTTTGTAGCACTTTTCTTTTTTACATGTTGAGGACAGTTGGTTTTACTAAAGCTTTGTAGCACTTTTCTTTTACATTTTGAGGACAGTTGTAATAATTTATTTTGAGGAAGGCCAAAAGGCTATGTGCTTTTTTTACATAGCGCTCTTTGTTGTTCTTGGCATTGCAATTTATTGTTTATTGCAACTCTTAGGTATTTTGTTGTTGGTCAATTTTAGGTTTTGTTTATGTATGTAAGAGTCTGAGTTGACTATTTTTTACTTTTTAAAAATACTTTTAGTACCTGACATTTATCTGGATGGAACTCCATTTTCCTTTTTCTCTCCCATTCTTGTAGTGTGCAAAGGTCATTTTGTAATATTTTGCAATCCTCCATGTTAAGTAAATTTGACTCATTTTTCAGGGTAGGATAATCAGAGTAGATTTCAATTTCTATAGGTGAATATTATGGCATAATGTAGTTTCATGTCAACTTTACGTCTAGAGAATTTCTTTTTGATGTGTGCCATGTTTTTTTCTCTCCTGACGATTTTTTATAAGCTTTTTTTTTTTTACTCCATCCCCAATGTATGGTAGAGCATCTGACTACCACTTAGAAGACCCAAGTTCAATTCCCAGTCTGGGCAAATTTTCACGGCTGTCCCGTCAGCCCAACAGCAAGTGGGTTAGCTAGGTCTATTCAGACTACATTTTTTGGTGTAGTAGAGACTGGAACTGACATCTTTCACAAGTGATGTGGAATATGAGTCTGGCAATTGATATGACTGATGTGCTCAATGTGTTCGTTGAAAAGAGGAAGTGGGTGTTTCAACTAGGATATGTATTTGTTCAAACTGGAAGAGTTAGATTATCCAGCCGCATTTTACCCAGCTGGACTTTACTGAACATGTGACAGAAATTGAAGAATACAAATTTATGAAGTATATTTAAAGATGGATTTCTTTTTCCTTAAAAAAGATACGACCCAGAACAAAAACACTAAAGAAAAAATCATTTTGTTTCAGAAAAAAGAAGGAAAAAAGGAAAGAAGGATTCCAGAAAGATGCCATGGATATTTCTTCAGTAGAGGAAATAAGAGACCCTGTCAAAGAGGCAGAAATGCTGCTTATGCAAAGGTAAATTTTAGTTCGTGGAAAATGGTTTGTACTTAACGTTAGTTCCTACCAAGAGGCGCATAGAGCCGCATCTTATCTCAGTTACTGTATATTTAAGTAGTCTACTATGAGGGGACTGAAAACGCTTTGTTTTTGTTCTTGAAACACTTACAATACTTTCAACTTCAAAACTATTTATCTACTTAACGTTTTCTTTATCAAAAGTGATCCTTGTCATGAAACTTAAAGCATCAGCTATAGCAAACATAAAAAACAAAAAAGTGAATATTTTTTAAAGTCTACGAATTACCTGTCCCTTTATATAATCAATGACGTATAACAATAGATTTCAATTGTACATATTACATTTATTTTTCAGATTCCGAACATTTGAGGTCGGCCAGAAAGACATTCAAGATCTGCTGGAGAGTTGGGACAGGTCTGCCTTGCAGCCTCGCCGCCATCTACACCTTCCGAACGCTCTGACGAAGATCAAAAGGATCATCCCCGCTTCTGGGAAGAAACTGAAGGGCAAAGGTCAGAGCAACTCAGTTTGAGGCCACAATTTGATTCTTTACATTTTAATTAGTCACAAACACTTGCTTTGAGAGATAAGATGCAAGGCTGCCGGTATTTGTGTATTGTTCCTATCTTGCGGGCAGCGACGTCTGCTTGAGCAGGTCACATAAGTGTTGTAAGAAGCAAATCTCTGTCAAGCCTCAATTCAGTTAGCATGGATGCAACACCCTACGACATTTGAATCTGCTCGCATTGCTGCAACACCCTACGACACTTGAATCTGCTTGCATTGATGTAACACTCAATTCAGTTAGCATTGATGCAACACCCTGCAACACTCAATTCAGTTAGCATTGATGCAACACCCTGCAACACTCAATTCAGTTAGCATGGATGCAACACCCTGCAACACTCAATTCAGTTAGCATTGATGCAACACCCTGCAACACTCAATTCAGTTAGCATTGATGCAACACCCTGCAACACTCAATTCAGTTAGCATTGATGCAACACCCTGCAACACTCAATTCAGTTAGCATTGATGCAACACCCTGCAACACTCAATTCAGTTAGCATGGATGCAACACTCAATTCAGTTAGCATTGATGCAACACTCAATTCAGTTAGCATGGATGCAACACTCAATTCAGTTAGCATTGATGCAACACCCTGCAACACTCAATTCAGTTAGCATTGATGCAACACTCAATTCAGTTAGCATGGATGCAACACTCAATTCAGTTAGCATGGATGCAACACTCAATTCAGTTAGCATGGATGCAACACTCAATTCAGTTAGCATGGATGCAACACCCTGCAACACTCAATTCAGTTAGCATTGATGCAACACCCTGCAACACTCAATTCAGTTAGCATGGATGCAACACTCAATTCAGTTAGCATGGATGCAACACTCAATTCAGTTAGCATTGATGCAACACCCTACGACATTTGAATCTGCTCGCATTGATGCAACACCCTGCAACACTCAATTCAGTTTGCTTGAAGTAAAACCCATGTAGGCTTTTTCAAAGCAAGAGAGGTGACCTCACGCTGATTGTGTGTAAGCGTGACACTCTGACTGTGTCTGTAATGCCAGCAAGACTGTGTTGTGTTGTGTTATATCAAAGGCTTGAGGCTTGAGTCTTGCATCAAAGTGTTGCGAGCAGTGAGCAGTATTGCAAGCTCGCTACAGCTCTACAGATAATGGCTTAGTATGCAATGAGAACAATGAAGATTTAAGATTACGTGACATTCTTCAGATCCCTTTTGATTTAGCTAAAGATTTTATCTATGTAATGATACAATTATCTTTTATAACAATGAGACTGGGGGACGGGGATTGTGTAAAGGTAAGGCATTTGCTTTACAAGCAAGATATCTTGGGTTCGAATCATGGCATAGGCATGAATACTCTTCCTGTATTATCTTCAGGCAATTCTGATCAAAAGTGATGGGTTTTAGCGAAAAAGTTGTTCTAGAGATTGAAATGAAAAACAAGAAAGTTCTGTGTAAACATGTTATGCTCATGAAACTTTTAATTGCAGTTTAAAAGGTTGCTATTTACCGCATAATTTGTATTATAATCAAGCCCTGAGATCAGCCCTAATGGCAAATGGGCATGAACAAGCAAACAAACTAACAAACTGATGAAACCAGCTGTGTTTTTTGCTTTAAAATAATTTATAAGAAATAAATTACTATCACAATAAAACTGTGCTTTTAGATATAATTATGTTGACGTCTTTTAATATTTATTTTATTTGTTTCCATTTTCCAACAGAAAAACACGATAAAGAAAAGCTGAAAGAGCAGGAACGGCTTCGCATTGAGAAAGAAATGGCCGAGAAAGCTGCCAAAGAGGTGAGAATAAAAGATTAGACATTTCAATCAAATGGATTTACCTCAAGTTTTATCTATAAGCTTAGAAAAACATTTCACATTTCATTTACATTGTTTTTAAGATGTTTGAATCGAGGTTCTGTCCTGTGAGTGGCGTCGATTGCTGAGCGATAAGGCTGCCAGAAAGGGGATAATGAAGTCCCTGATTCGAATCCTAAGAAAGCTAGGTCCGACGTTGCTTTCCTTGGGAAAGACACGTATTTTCCCCAATCTACCCAGTTGCAAATGGGTACAAGCGCTAGCTGGGAAAACCCACATCAGACGAGCATCCTGGCCAGGAGGGCATTATTATCACCTGTTCCACTTCATGCTATTGAAACCGGGATAAGCTCTGGCTCTATGGGCCATAACTGTTTTGAAGGACCCTTACTTTTTACTTTGTCCCGTGGCTGTCATGTTTGTTTTTGCTCTTTGTTTCTTTCGCAGGCTGCCCTGGCTGAGGGAGGATGGGGACACTGTAGAGGGTGAAGATGACAAGAAGGATGAAGTCGGAGTGCCCAATGTAATCCGGTGACTGCTCTGACAAAGCAACTCCACCATCACAAAAACTCATGGACTTGGATGTCCTGCCAAATCGAGCTGAGGTAAACCACTTTCAAGATGCGTGCGTGAGTGTGTGTGTGTGTGTGTGTGTGTATGTGTGCGTATGCCTGTGTGTGTGTGTGTGCGCTTTTTTTTTTCTTTGATGTTTGTAAATGGGAGATTTGTGACTATTACAAAAAACACATTTATCATTTTAATATGTCTCTGAAAGTTTTATGTTCATGATGTGCATGTACTTGTGCATCTGTGTGTCTGTATGTGTATATATGTGTGTGCGTGTGTGTGTGTGTGTGTTTGTGTGTGTGTGAGAGAGAGAGAGAGAGAGAGAGAGAGAGAGAGAGAGAGAGAGAGAGAGAGAGAGAGAGAGAGGGAGAGGGAGAGGAGTGAGGGAGAGGGAGGGAGAGAGAGAGATTTCATTTAGATATTGTGTTTGATAAGGAGTGAAACAGTTTTATTTATTAATAAGACACATGTAGTTTGATATTTGAGGATGTATTGATTTTTGGTGGAGTTTGATCATTTACGGTATTTGATATGACACAACTGATTTGATTGTGTTTAATGACATCTAGGTCATGGATGGACTAGGCCTTGGACCTCAAGGGCCACCAATTCCTCCACCCGCATCTTTTGCCGTCATTCCGGCATCAGTGAAACGAGACCACCTCAAGTTTATGAAGCTGGTGGACGATACATATTTGTGGCTTCTTCGTCTGAAGACCCGTAAGAATTGCAGCTTATCTTTGATCTTGGTTTATTTGAGCCTACACGGGGTTTAATTTTGCTTGAAACAATGCATATAAGTTTTATTATTCATCATCATGAGCTTGTTCTGTCATTCCTTTTTATTATGTTGATATGTTATCATTTAAGCTGCAACGTAAAGAGAAATCAGGAAAACATAACTATTCACTGGCTCTATGGGCAGTATGAAGAACCTTTACTTTAATACCCTTACATTCATGGGCTCGTGACTTTTATTTAGTTTTCCAGAGGAAGGCCAGTCCCATTTAAAGTCTCTTTCAACTTTGCAACGAATACATGCAAAAGCAGCTCATCAGACTGCTCATACTAAATCTCCCGACTGTATATATCTCTACAAAAAAGCCAAGTTGTCTTTCACTCTCTTTTTTTTTTTATCAAGTATTTAAATTTGTGAAAAACTGTTTAGGCAGAATTTGACTGCATAATTCACACTGATGTATTGAAATGATTGAAATCATAAATTTCTTTTTATTTGAGACGATGATACAACAGTGAATACAATTAAAAATCTCTAATTGAAGGGATTGTAAAAAACAATGTTGTATGTTTATGTATAACATGTATAAAAGTTTGACATAATAGTCTGCCCTCATTTAAATTTGCCTTTTCTTCAGTAACATTGGCCAAGGCGAAAAGAGTAAGGAGGTTGATGCTGAAGATGATAGTGCCATGACACCCGACAAGGCAAAAGATGATCAGCCAACTCCGACGAAAGGCAAAGGAGGAAAGGGCAGCGATAAGGACGTACAAGCACTGAAGGAAAAACGGACAGAAAACGAAGCGCTGATAGGAAGAAACAGCTGAGACGCAATTCCATGCAAGTAGCGTCTCCACCACCAGGGCAGACAACTCCTGTTTCTGATGTAGACAACTTAAGGTAAAAGCAAATACTTTCTGAAACTCTTTCTTCTGATGAGTGAAAAGAAGACATGTTCCTGTCCTTTTTCTTTTAACCCTCAATATTATAATGCAACTCTCTGAGATTCTGGCTGACTGAAATGCCTCATGCAGTATTCGCCTTTCTACTTTCAATATATTTCATTTAATGATTTTCATATTTCTTTGATTAAAAGTCATGTATTTTCCCAAAAAGAATGATAACAAAACAAAAGTATTCATTAATGCTGCATGTGACCGTTGACATATATTATATGCATGGACAAGGGTTTTCGTCACATTCACTCCTCGTAATATTTTGTTCATGTTGTGAATGAATTGACCTGTTGAACTGCTTTTTTTCTCTTAAGTTTTCTATCATATTCTCTTTGGTTTTCTGTTTTTTGTGTGTTTTCTTTGCTTTGATTCCTGAGCCAAATTCTGCTGTTTTGAATTATTTACCAAGATTTCAGCTTTCTGGTAAATTAAATTAATGTCCTTTTGGAATATCACCGTTCAAGAGATGATGACAATAAAGAAATACATGATTCTAATTTTAGTTGTAGGATTATATCTTTTCAAGAATTCAATACTTCATATGCCGTGTAATAACCACATAAAAGTTTTACATTTATGTCATCAAATACTACACGGATAAACAAGTTTTATGAGCACTTGATCTAATATGGACAGAAATGAAAATGATTAAATTCATCACTACTAGGAGAAAACGGACAAAAATAACAAATGAATACATTGTACCTTTCTTGAAATACACCTCTTAAAACCACTGAGGACATTATGTAAACAGTAGGAGGTGTGTTAAATAAAAGGGAAAAAAGGAACAAATGCAACTGACTAATGTTTGATAAAAATTTTTTTTTATTTAGGGACGTGATTGTCATCTAAAATAAGATATCAAGCTGAGAACGGAGTCTGGTGACAGAACTGAACTTAATAACGCATTTCCCTTTTCTCAGTTTAACTTTCACAAATTTTCAGTTTACCGTAATATTAGCTGTAAGCCTATGATGAGAAGACTAGTTGTGCTGTAATTAGACTTATGATAAGCCACACATTGTTAAAAATGGTCTCATAGGTTTTTAAGGTTGAGTTAAAAAAGATAAATTTAATTTTATTTGATTATAAATTAAGAAAAAAAAATCCTCATCTTGTCCTATGGTATTTTGATAATTAGTCCATCACATTCCTAAAAGGCTGGTGGAAAATATCAATGAAATTTTATTTAGTTAGAATTGTAAATTGTGGTTTTAATGTTGAGTAAATCGTCTGAATGTTTTTTTGTATCAAACTGAATTCCCTAAATAAGTTTTGTAAATATGTCTGCTGGTAGGGGTCCAACACAAACAGCAGTTAAGGAGGAGAGCAGGTATGGTAATTTGAGACATTGCTTGTAGGCTTGACTTTTATTTAGCTTTGACTTTTTCCAATGCAGAGTATCTCATCATGTTGAATTTCATTTTCGATTTAGTTGTGAAGTAATGCAGTTTGCCTGTTTTACTGTTATGTTATGAAATTCACAAGGGAACATCACGTTTTCCATGTGAGTGATGTAAGACAGCGGCAATAGGAATTATTGAATTTATCCCTCCACAGCAAAATTGCTGTAAATTATTGTCTGGTATACGCTCTTCAGCTTGACCTTGAATCAAAAAAAGGATTTTTTTTTTTCTTTCCCAAGTAATGGTTTCATTCCTTGTGCATTCTTGGATGATACCTTTTTTGAAATGGGCTTTTTTTTAATATCAGGAAGAAATCCGAAATCATATTTTCTTGATTGGATGTCTTAAAGAAACAAATTATGCTTTCATTACCAAGGCACAAATGGTTTGATTTTTAAAAAAATCAATCTTTGCAGTTGCATTATTTTTGCTTTTCTTTGTAATTTATTTTATATTTCTGTTATTTATTTATTTCATCAAAATTTAGTTTTTTTTATTTATTGTTTCTGATCCCTATATTCAGGCAACTGATATAAGCACTCTAGTATGATATATTAAAGACATTTTCAATTACCACATATATTTTATTTATTCATGTAGATTTCATCAATAGTCATAGCCATCTTTCATATTTATCATTTTTTAGTTTGAGGGATATTTAATGTAAGAACGAAAAAATGAATCAATGACATTTGTCTACATAAGGCTTACTGCTGCATCAATTAAATTACAAGTCTTTTAATTTTATTATTTAAAAGATAAATTATTTTAATCCTGTGTGGTATAGAAAACAGTCATTATTTATAGTGAATAAGAAAAATTCATCATTAGCTCAGGCAAATCCCGTTGTCCCCCCCAAAATTGCAATTGGTAAAAGTTGAATGCCATCCGATCCTGTGTATGAAAATGTTTCCTTTAATTAACCAGCAGTCAACAAGGCCGCTTCTCTGGAAATGAAGATGGAAAAATGGCAAAGCTGTAAGTTTTCAAAATGATTCTTTTCCCTTCTTCCCCACTGACAATTTTACTAAAACTTTCAAAGTGGAAATTACTAAATGTCATAAAAATTCTATTGTAAAAAAGAAAAAAGGTAGAAGAAAGCACTAGATCTACTACTAACATAAAAACAACAACAACAGCAACCCATCAGTAACTACACCTATGCAAGAAATTAAATGAACTGTCTTTTTCAGATGAGGGCTTTGGATAAAGGGGTATTTAATAAAAAGTGATACAAAAAATGTAAAAAGAAACTTGTTGTTTGCCCTATATCTTAAAGTGCCTGGAAGGTGCACAGAGTTATTGTATTAAACTGAAAACAGCTCTGAAGTATTTTATTCACTTCATGGAACAATAAGATGACATCAGTATTAAAAGTGAGACGTGCTATTCTGTCTACGATTTTTAATGAGTTAATACGAAGACAAACAACACTAAGCTAACAATAGTAACGTCTTTTTGTCTTAAGAATTTTTTATGTCCTTCACAAGGATGACAGTGTGTAGTGGTGTGGTTAAATAATTTGACATGAAGTTTGTGGCATGATACAATAGAGTTATAGAATACATTGTTTTAATTATGACAGACACGAGACATCACTTTTACAACATGAATTATTTGAGTTACTTGTCATATTGTTGTACTGATTTCAGCTCCTACTCTCCTTGTACAAATGTCTCTATGTAAAATGTGAATCTTTCATTGCCAAACTCATTTTCTTTTTTTTTAAGTAGAACAAAATAAAAGATATGGCATAATGTATTAGTTATCATATGTTTGAAACAGTGAGTCTATATGTGATATACATGCATAGGAAAGGATTTAATACTTGTCATGCTGTAAAACAGATTTAAATTAGTCTTACCATAATGATTGTTGAGGTGTAGTATTGACCATTAAGTAAATTTTGATAAAAAATATATTATTTTTTTATCATTTTTTAAATTATTATTATTATCATTATTATTATTATTATTATTATTATTATTATTATTATTATTATTATTATTATTATTATTATTATTATTATTATTATTATTATTATTATTATTATTATTATTATTATTATTATTATTATTATTATATTGTGTTGTTGTTGTTGTTATTGTTGTTGTTGTTATAATATTATTATTATTATTATTATTATTATTATTATTATTATTATTATTATTATTATTATTATTATTGTTAGAATTTTTATTATTGTTGTTTTGTTGTTGTTGTATTATTATTGTTGTCATTAATATTTTATTATTAATATTATTATTATTATTATTATTTTTAATATTTTTATTGTTAATATTATGCTAATTATTCCTGATAAGATGGGAACATAAATGTTAAATTGCACTTTTTGTGATTTCATGGGCATTTTTACTAACTGTGAAGTATTAGCTCTTTTCATAAATACCTTTTTAGCTGGAAAATGAAGGTACTATTTAGAAGAACTAAAGTAAACAAAATCCCAGCCGAGCAGAATGAAAATAGGGACTTAAAATTAAACTGTGTATATCTGGTTCTTATGATTCTTAGAAAAACTGTTTGAAATTTGATTTTTGGTTTTTGATTGTATACGTTAAATTTTGTTTTTCTAGCAGAGTTTTTGATCTTAAAAAATAGTTATGACAAGCTTTCAATGCAGGATACCAGTTTTACATCTGCCATATTTCATTAACTTTGTTTCGCCAATCTTCAAACTTTCACATAATTTTTTTTTCATTGTTACGTACATCAACTTTTTTTCTGAGATGGGAAGCTTCTGATTTTTGCAGCTAGATATATATTTCCTCTCTTCTCAAAATGTGTTTTGTGTGTCAATCGCATTTTGAAATTTGTCTTTTTGGCATCACACATATTTGTTCCATCTGAAAGTCCTTAGGTCTGTAAATCCTATTTGTAGTCAGTGTTTGTATTTAACCAAGATTTCCTTTCAATCAAAATCAAAGGGGCTACCCATGCTGATAAAGGTATACATAATGGTAATAGGGGGTTATAATAGGGATTATATCTCACATCAAGTAGAGAGATTGATGGATCGTGCAAAGGCGTTCTTAGGTTTTAATTTTTAATCTTGGCAGGTATGGTATTTTGACATATCTGCCTCTCTCTACTTTCACCAACAGACAAACCAAAACTCTGAATTTTATATTTGTATCTCATCACATTTAAAACTTGATGAGTCAATTTAACTTATAATTTATCTTTCCTAGCGCCTTAGAACATAACCATATATGGACTTATTGCGCTATAGAAATGATTTTAAAATTATTATTATTATTATAATTGTATGAATTTTCTTTATCTTCACATTGTTTGTGTCTTACTTTCACTATTGTATCTCATTACATGTGTACTTAATAATGAAAGGGTCATTTTTTTGTCATGCCCTTGTTTCCCATTCAGAACAATGAATTCAGTTTTATTCTGTAAAATTTACTTGATTATCACATCGTTTTTACACTTTTCTCATATCATCCTATTCATCGGCTCCCTGTGGGGTAGACTTTTTCTCATCATAGATCGATTAGAATTGCTAGCATCTACATAGGCAGGTACTTTGTCCACAGCTGAAAACTGTCCCCATTGATTTATTGCCAAATATGCATTAACATTGCCATTAATGCTCCTTCATCCTTAGAACACTTAGATGGCAAACTAATTAATATGATGACATTTTCAGACGCTTTTGCCAGATAGATTTAAAAAATATAGATTTTGTCAACAATTTATTTTTCCATGTAAAATTTTTTTCCCCTGCTCTAATCCAAATGATTCTGTTGAATTTTAAATTAGATTTTTTTGTATATGGCACAATGTCCATTGAGATTTGTGTTTCACCTAACTCCCATTCACACGTGAATTCAGTGTGAATTTTATAGCTAAGCTAACTGCTAGTTGTGCTAATAATTTTTATTCTGTTTTAAATACTTAATTGCTTTAAAAAATATGGAATTATAGTGTCCAAATTAAGTTCTGTTACTTCTTAAAGTGCTCCTTCTATCAGAGAGGATATCAGAAATAATTGAAAAGATCAATTTTCATGGAAATGGAATGTTTACATTGAAAGTAATGATTGAGCTATTCTTTGAATTTCTCTAGATAAGTTGAGATTTTACATTTGAAGGAAATCAATCACACTACTTATCATCATGAATGTGGGAAATAGTTTTTATTGCTCTTATACTACACATAGTAATAATAATAATAATAATAATAATAATAATAATAATAATAATAATAATAATAATAATAATAATAATAATAATAATAATAATGATAATGATAATGATAATGATAATGATAATGATAATAATAATAATAAAATAATAATAATAATAATAACAATAATAATAATAATAATAATAATAATAATAATAATAATAATAATAATAATAATAATAATAATAATAATAATAATAATAATAATAATAGTATAATAATAATAATAAAAATAATAATAATGATCATAATGTTGATGATGATAATGATGATGATGATGATGATAATGATGATGATGATGATAATAATAATAATAATATTAATAATAAAAATAATGATCCTGATAAAAACAATAGTAAGGGCATTTCTGAAGTGCCTTCCTTCTTAGCTCAAGGCGCTGTGCAATGCTGGTTTGATCAAATTAGGTTGGATTGGGGGAGGGGTGGGGGTGGGGACGGGTGGTTATATTCAAAATATTTAGAGCATTGACATTGACATTACATTATTCATTATTTAGAATTCTAATTTGGCTCTTAATGCTCTTGAGTCTTGTGAATCATGTTTAGGTGACTGCAAATTGGTTCAAGATTTTAGATTTTTTGTCAAGCTCAATATTTTAGTATCATAATATTATAATTACTTTTTGATTTTTTCAATTTGAAAGAGAAATAATGTATGACAAGCTGTTTATCTGCAATGGAAGCACACATTTTCATGTAGTGGACATCACATCCATTTTGTGTTTTTCACATTGCACTGAAGCACTCGTACCGCTGTGCTGTACTTTTTTATGGATTGCTGTATTAAAGATGCTTTACTATTGAATTATTTTTAAAAAAATGACTGTTATTTTTATTCTGTTCCTTCAAGAATTTATTTGTTATAAAATGCTTCCTATTTGACGTCCTCAGAATCACCATCTTCAGATGGACAGTCCCAACAGGCGGTGAAGTCGTCTTGAAGCTTCGCTTTACTTCCGATGATTTGGGCCAATTTGACCAAACATTGAATTTTGAAATAATTGGCACTGCATGAGACGTTACCAATTGTTTTGTGTGGAGTGTGCGCTTTCCCAACCATCAGCAAAGAGCCCAGGTATGAATAATAGATTTATTTCTTTTTCATTGAGAAAATAATTTTTGTGTGAAAAGAAAAGAACAGAAACAAGTTAATTGGATGAAATGTCAAATCCAGATTTTCAGAAATGTTAAGATTTGATAGACGCTCTCAAATCATTTGATTTAAATGAGCTATAGAATCTATATATAAATAAACTCTAGAGCAATATGGTTCTGTGCTCATTTCATAGTGTGACATTTACTTGCTTATATATATATATATATATTAAAAAAAATAAAATTCTACAAATTCTATAATCAAAACAATCATTATTCTGCAGGATTGTCTTCCAAAGTCGAAAGAAGAATCGTCGTAGTGATGAAATCGTACACAAGAAATATATTCTGATGACAGAAACATTTGAGTTTGGGCCACTCCTCGTCGGTAAATCCAGAGACAAGTAAGTATTTTATCTTATTTATATGTTCTACTCATGGTTACTTAAATTTGTCATTATTGAATTTGGTTTAATAATGTTTATTATTTTTCTATGTGAATTTGATGAGCTTTGTTTTAAATGACACATAGTCTATAAGTAGCCTGTTTTTATCATATGTGAGCTTTTAGCACAGCAGCTTTTATTATATTATTAAACATGCTGGTTACTCTGGTGTAAATTTTTAGTTATGAATGTTCAGTTATTTCTCGTGCACAGCACTTGGCTAGTAAACATGGATGGAGGAGTTCAAGTTATTGCATGGGCATGCAAGCATTCACTTTGAATTTACCTGAGTAGATATCACACATCACACCTTGTTTAAAGACAGGTTGGATATGGTAGGTAGCCCTATTAGAGATGAACTAAAAATTTGGATATATGATTGTATGGCACTTCAACACCTGATTGCCTGGGTGAATAAATAAAATCCTGTGTAAACCCTGAGATCTCTGCTTACCTTCGACTCAGAAGTAAAAAACATTGCAAGAAATAAATTTGTTGATGTAGGTTGTATTTGAGTTGCTGTAAAAAAAAAAAAAAAATTTTTTCCCCTGCATACTTATTAAGGTACCGAGAAGGAAAATTTCCGGAGAACATGGAAACTTTTACGATACTTAACACATCACCTTTGGAAGCGGACATCAGCTTCTGTTTCCTGAATGATTCAAAAGGAGAGACATATCTCCTTGAACCACCAACAATGCTGCTCAAAACAGGAGAGTCTGATAAACTCACTGTCTGGGCCTACCCCAAAGGTATGTATCTCAATTTCATGACATTCACCTACCCCTCCTTCTTCATGCTTGTAAACGTATGCAAAAATGAATGAATCATGATATCAATGAAAGCTTAGGTTTTTTCCCCATTATTTTGTTAGCTGTCATCAGACTTTCTTTATTTCTTTTAATTCTATTTCGTGCCTTCATGATCTTGCGTTTTTCTTGCGTGGATCTTGCAAACATTTTTTATCTCCGCATTAAAAGATGAAGATGCAGATGGATTCATAGTCCATATCCCTGGTGCAGGCTCACCGACTGTAGATCATTTATCCCCCAGCAGACCATTTCACTCAAAGTCCTTCTCAACTCCCTGGGAGCCCACAGTACAGTAGCCTGTTTGGCTGCTTGGTAGCAACACTCTGACAAGAGCTTTTCTCTACCTATAGCTGGGTACTCGTTCACATCTGAGTCAAGAGAGGAAAGTAGAGAAAATATCTTTCCTAAGAGTACAATGGTGTGAAAAAAAGCCCCCCCCTGTGCCAGCCGTGGGGTTTGAATCAGTGTCGTGATTACAAGTTCACAACACGATGGTTTTAGCTCCAATGCCCCGTATTCAAATTTATTACATGCCTCCGTATTCAAACTAATAACACGCCTTCGTATTCAAACTAATTACATGCCTCCAAATTCAAACTAATTACACGCCTCCGTATTCAAACTAATTACACTCCTCTGTATTCAAACTAATTACACGCCTCCTATTTCAAACTAATTACACGCCTCCGTATTCAAACTAATTACACACCTCCGTATTCAAACTAATTACATACCTCCGTATTCAAACTAATTACACACCTCCTATTTTAAACTAATTACATGCCTCCGTATTCAAACTAATTACACACCTCTGTATTCAAACTAATTACATGCCTCTGTATTCAAACTAATTACACTCCTCCGTATTCAAACTAATTACACTCCTCCGTATTCAAACTAATTACACTCATCTGTATTCAAACTAATTACACACCTCCATATTCAAACTAATTACACTCCTCTGTATTCAAACTAATAACACACCATCTGTATTCAAACTAATTACACTCCTCCGTATTCAAACTAACTACATGCCTCCGTATTTAAACTAATAACACACCATCTGTATTCAAACTAATTACACCTCCGTATTCAAACTAACTACATGCCTCCGTATTCAAACTAATTACACTCCTCCGTATTCAAACTAACTACATGCCTCTGTATTCAAACTAATTACACTCCTCCGTATTCACACTAATTACTCTCCTCTGTATTCAAACTAATTACATGTCTCCGTATTCAAACTAATTACATGTCTCCGTATTCAAACTAATTTAGATCAATAAAGCATACTCTGGTGGGTTTAGATTTTTTTTTACATCTGTCCCATTTATCTTCCTCAACTTATAGTATTGCGGTAGCCTGACCTCTATTCGGTTTACTAAGTGAGGCTCGATCATGTCTCCGTTTTCCATATTGTTTTGTTTTCTTCTTGTGCTAAGACAGAAGTGGAAATTTATCCTATTCCTTGTTTGTGTTGGTGAATTTGAACAGAAGAATGCAAATGATTGTATTACTTAATGGAAAATGATAACTGTACTTAGATCTAGGATCTCCTTCTGATCAGTCTCTTTCAAATGGAGGAGGAAGTGAAAGCAGTGAAGGACACTCTGAAGATGATTCCAAAAGTCCAAAGGGAGCCGTAGGCAGCACAGTGTTGATAGTTGCCTTTTTGACAAACGTGTTTCATTTATTTGAAATTTTTCTGTTGGATCATTTGATGTTTTAAAATTAAGAAAAATCTAAAAGAAATCGCTTTATGTTCAGTACTGTTGATTGGCTTGATTGTTTGGCTTGATTATGGTTTTATCGTTGATGATGTTGATTTGAAAAATGTGGAATTAAAGGCAGTTTAGTGTGAAATGTATACAGGATTAGAAGGCATTCTCTTTCTTATGTTAATATTTGGTTGTGTATTATTCTGTGTATGAATTATGTTTATTTTTGTCCCTTCCAATTTTTTTGTTTTGGAAAAGCATATTTTGCTGTAATATGTTATTGAAAAGAATTAAGCAATATGTATACAATTATCAGGGGCATTAGATGATACAATATGCTTGTCACTCTGTGTACAATGTTAAATGAAATAAGTTAATTATTCATAAAGTAGAAAGCTCAAATACAAACCTGTTATTAAAGCAATTTCCCCTTAGCGTAATATAAAAGTTCACTATCTTATTACATTATATAACATTTCTCAAAGTGTTTTTATGATTTATGCTGTTTCTCCTTTCAGTGACTCCCTTTTCATATATCATACGCTCTGTAACTTTCCGTCCAGTCAATTTTCAACCTTAAGTTGATTTAAACATTTTCTTAGGATCTTTCTGCTACCTTTGGAAGTTTGTCTTTATGACAAATGAGAATTATGATAATTTACATTTATAAGCTATTGTTGAAAATAGATAGGACTTTCTAAAACAAGGAATTATCTTAGATTGATCTGAAAGGCTGTTAAAAAAATAGCAGTTTTGTCTTTAAGTAGAGCATGAGTGAGAAAAATGTTTTGGGGAGAGATAATTTTTTTAATCAGCTTCTTCATATTTCATCAATAACAAAACTTATTTCTGACGATTCTAGGCCCTGGCCACTATGAGGACGCTATCGTTTGCTGTGTACGAGAAATCCAGAGCCAATCGTATTTCAAGATCTGCAGTGATGGTTTTAGGCCAGAGCTGGAACTGGACAAGAAGCAACTTCATTTTGACCGAGTTCTTCTCCACAGGTCTGTGAAGTCTGTCTATGGCACAAGTAGAAACTTGGCTTCTTCTTGTCTCCACTTTCCTCTGTTCTTAATTTTGCCAACTACAATATTTAGTTAATTCTTGAATCGACTTTCCTTTAACCATGGGAAAGATTTTTCTGTCTTTTTTTCTTCTTGATCATTTTCTTTCAAGTTAATCTTCTGGTGTCTGGTGTCTGCTGGATGACTATTTCTCCAACTTGCCCTGACTTGTGCACTCTCTTTCCTTTTCTGTTGTTGTTGTTGTTGTTGTGTTGAATGTCATTAAAATTCCATTTTTAATAACATTCACAAGAATTACTGTAATGTATTCCAGGAGTGTTTTTTATTTGATACAATCATTGTTCCATTGTTTTGAAAGACGCTATTCATATCAGTCAATATGGAGCTAAAATCTATATATGCATATGGAAGTAACTGTTCTTTCTTTGTCCTACAGGAAAGACACAAAGACAATCTACTTGCGCAACAGCACTCAACTACCTGTTGCTTGGAAGCTGAATGGCCTTGAAACACTTGGTGATGACTACATCGGTGGCTGCAGACAGCGGCATTGTGGAACCTCTGTCTGAGTACCCGCTGCAGGCTTACTTTAGAGCCATGAAGGCCGTGCAGACCAGCAAAAAGATGATCAGACTGGAAGTAAGCAGGCGCTGATATTTCTACTTTCAAGATTTTTAAAAACAATGTCTAGAATTTTTTATCTAAGATGTAAGTCTAGCACAGATTCAATCAGAAGAAAAAAAAAACAAGCAGAAAAAAATACATCTATTGCAAAGGCTTTTGATTTCACCATCTGGCTTAGCTTTAAATAGACGAGATGAAAGAAGTAAGAAGTCGAAATAAAACTAAGTTGTACATTTTTTGAATATTCATCTAAACAGGATTATCTCACGATCCTTGACTAATTTTGATTCGCTGAAATCGAATCTGACAATCATTTTTTAGACTTGATAAAAGACAATGAAAATAATTTCTCTCTAATTGACATCTCCGATGTCAGAAAGATGACTCATATCCTGTTGACATCCATTGGTCGATGCTACCAAACTCTGTCGACAGAATTGGCTATAAGTAGCAGATATTGTAAACTACACCCGTTTTATACACATAAACTGGACGTTGGGACTTATTCTTCAAAGACACACAAAAGAAATAAATGTGGCATATTTTCAATCACATATAAAAGACGGTCTTATAAATAAAAGCCATATGAAACCTCTGAAGTATCACATTGTCTCTACAGAGTTACCTTGACAGCTAACTGTTACATTGATTCTAAATCATGACATTACCTCTAAATCATGACATTACCTCTAAATCATGACATTACCTCTAAATCATGACATTACCTCTAAATCATGACATTACCTCTTAATCTTGACATTACCTCTAAATCATGACATTACCTCTTAATCATGACATTACCTCTTAATCTTGACATTACCTCTAAATCATGACATTACCTCTAATCTTGACATTACCTCTAAATCATGACGTTGACTCTAAAGCATTAATTGCATTGGCTCTGTGTGTTTCAGATATCAGACGTAGACAATATTATGGGAGTTGTCAACACTGAGCCGATTCAAGTTATTGCTGAAGCTTATGATGTGGCCCTTGACTTGAGCTTTCCTAAAGGTAAGACATTGGTGGAATTCACAGAAAATGTCATATTTAGACACTGCTTCTGAAGACAATTGTATTCATTAACATAACTTGGTACTGACATTTTAAGAAAAATAGTTTGAGGCTAGCTTGAAACGAAGGCTTTAAGCTGTTAAGTGTCTTTCTTGTTCGAGGAAGGGAAAGGGAGAGGGATATTTTATTTTGTTGTCAGTGTTTATTTCAAGCATTGGGAGAGCTAGATATATAAATAACTTTAAGTCTTTAGTGTATAAACTGAAAAAAACAATAAAACTGAGCGTGGACATTTTATCAATCGTCCAACCATCCTAAGCCAAACACCTACCAGGATTTCAATACATTGACAGTGACGATTTGACAATTTGACGATTTGACAATTTGACAATTTGACGATTTGACAATTTGACAATTTGATGATTTGACAATTTGACGATTTGACGATTTGACAATTTGATGATTTGACAATTTGACAATTTGACGATTTGACGATTTGACAATTTGACAATTTGATGATTTGACGATTGGACGATTTGACGATTTACGTAAATGAGTGGACAATTAAAAAACAATTCAATCAGTTGAAATCAGTTTTACTTTAACTCTATTGCATACATTGGAACTATGCTTTTGAAAATTATCTTTGTTTCATCAAAAATAGATCATTATTATGAAACAAAGAAAAATAACTTTGATGCATTTTTGTTAGTGGTTTTGTAAATCGTTTGTGTTTTCGTTACAAAATTCTGAGCCAAATTTCTTGGTTTTGGTGATGATTTGACAGTCAGAATAAGACAAGAATCACAAAAGCCTTTTCAGAAACACCCAACAAACATATTTGTAATACTTATTAGGAAATTACAATATTTGATAAACCTGCACAATCTTTTTTCACAATGATCATAGACCAGGCGACACATTAAATTTGTTAAATTGCCTGAGATCAGAGCTCGTCTTGGGCAATCTGACTAATCACAAACCTGTGTTTGAATGCAGCTAACTTAGGAGGAGGGAAAGGTACGAAGTGAGATGTCTTCAGTCTTGCATATAGTTTCCGTAAAATTCACACCTTCACAGGTACTAAAAGATCTAATATGATCCTATGACATTCGTCATTGTGTCAAGTCAAAAGCATAAAGGAGTAAGTTTTATTTTAGAAGAGAATTTGAAACCAATGAGTGCATTCCCACTTCTGAAAATGAGATACCGAGCATTTTAGTCTTTTAGTCCGAATTTCCAGACTCACTGTTTTCCAGCAGCAGCTGTCCACCATGACGCAAGCACTTTCAACGTTCAAAGTGAAAGGCTATGAGGTTTTTATAAATATACTGTCACTGAGTGGTCATATTTTCTGGGGTTGTAGACCATAAACCAATCAGAGTCAAGAATTGAAAGTAAGGTTTTTGGAGACTACACAATAAATCTATGAAGATGGAGTGGGGCAGGGCTTCACCTCAGAATTGGTTGGTACATTACAAACTTTAAAAGAGAGATGTCATTAAGTATGCAAGAGATAGTGTAGAGCCAAATTAGTTAAAAAAATTTGAACCTGAAAGGGTTAAAGGGTCTTAATGAGCAAACTTCATGACTGTGGGGATTCTCATTTCTTATTCATGCTGTCACCTCACCTTACAAGGACATTTGTACTGTGATAAAACCAGGTTTACGAATGACCATAAATATAAGTTGACTTGCTTATCTCTATAAGAGAAATCACACTATGGTACATATAGTATACAATATGAACACACACACACATACACACACAAACACACACACACATACACACACTCATATACACGTACACACCAAGATTTTTTACACACATATATACATTTCATAATTCTTCACATTTCATAGAAAGTTTTGATACATATTCATATACATTGTGTTGACAGATGGCAGGTGCTGCTGCAGGTCCTTCTTCTTTCCTTTCTCTCTTTCAGATATCTTTCATCTTGCTATTTCCACTTATTTCTCCCTAAGATCACCACATATGGTGGACGGGGTAAATTTTAATGATACAATGCATTGTGAAAATATTTAATCAGGGAATTATATTGAATCTAAATTGATGTTGGAGACATGTTGGGAGGAAGGCAGAGTTGATAGTAGGTTTGATATTGCTGTAAAAGAGAAGAAAGAAAGACGTTTACAAGCAGTAGAGGTATTTGTGAAAACATACATATATCTGTATTGGCTACGCCAAAGTTTTTCAAACTTGAGCAAATTATGGAGGTGTTGAGGTTCTTAATTTGTGGCTTTTTCATGTCTTTGTTTTGATAAAGCGGTCTTAAACTGTTCATTTGTCGGGGACATAACGACCCAGTTTTGAGCAAATAAAGATTGCCATTGTCAGTGTTTGGAAATAAAATTTGAAGTTATTTGGGTGTAAGTTATATGCTAAGATTCCTATTACATGATAGACTGTATGTCCTTCCTTTCATAATTGTGGACCAATTGTTATAGAATGAAGCATTGATTTGTCAACAAGTTTTTTTATAAAATAATCACAGCAAACTGAAATCAGTTTACACACACATATATACGTCCATTCCAATTTTATTTTCATGCGTTTTGTATTCAGTGTCACCTAAAAGATCTCCACCCATGCCGACTGTTGCAGACTCCATCATGAGTCAGACACCGATTTCATTAAAGAGAAAACCTTCAGTTTTAGATCTTGTTGGGGCACATGGTAAAGGCGCACAGCTGTCACATAAACAAATGAGCAAAGCGTCACTTCCATCTGCGGAAGGGAAAACAACCTCATTTTATGGCCCCAACACTAGCAAAACTCAAATTGTGGATGGTGAGGAGACTCACGTTTCCCTGCATGACGGTCACCCCTTGATATCCACGGCATTCATTGTCATCTTATTCAGTCACATTCATATTATGTCTTTCTTACGGTGAAAAAAATTGTCTATTTCTCCTTCTATATGATAACTTTGGATTTCCAACTTTTTAGCCAAAGTGAAAGGATAGTGTTCTCATCATCATAAGAATAATAATTTGTAAGAGCAAGTAAATAAAATTACGAAAGTCGAAGAGACCTAAATACTGAATGTATAAGATGTACTAATCTTTCACATATATTTTTTATGAAACACCTTGAGTGTAAATTAAGAACATTTTGTTGAAAGTGTTTATTTTGTAAGTCATCCAAAACAATTAAATGTAAAGATATGGGGGTTGGGAAGAAGAAAAAGAAAAAAGACTAGAGGATGGTGAAATGTTTTATTAGCCTAAAAATGAGCATCATAGATCAGATAAGTATCGTCATAATCGGGGTAGCAAGATTTTGTAATCCACTCACTTGTTCACGTTTTTGAACATCAATTCACTCATTATCGTTGTTTCTTTATGTCTTCTTATTCTGTCATAAATTCCAAATTTTCATATAAAATGTATACAAGCAATACAATTATATATATTTTTTTAAACTGCTGACTACCACGCTATCATATGTCCATCATCATATAGTCACAACTTATTATAGCATATATAAGTAATTGTTACATGCCAAGGCAATTTTCCTTTTCCTTCTTCCCCACATGAATAGAACGAGTCAAAGAACAGTAAATTTTCTGTCTGTAATCTATATATTTTCTTTTCAAATAAAGCATATTATTTTATGCTTGAAAATTGATTAAAAATGAATAGCTGTGCATGAGCAAATTAATAAAAATGAAAATAATGCATGCATATAAGTATCCTCTTTTTGAAAGTCTTTGCTGTATCACATTCTCTTTTCTCACCACATATTATCTGTTCACGCAGAGGGTAAAATCTTTTTCATTTATATGTTGTCTGCAATGATTTTGAGATGACAGCAATCACATTATTTAATGGATGAAAGAGTACATGTATTATTCACATTCTTAAAATGCTGATTTTTCTGATGGGTAGAACTGAATTCATTTCCACAAAAAATAAAAATGCTTTCAGTTGTTTAAAAAAATCAAAGCTTTGTTCACCATCTATTTCACTATTTTTCACCACCATTATTCCTTTCTCTATCAATTCAATCAATTAACTGAAAGCATCATTCTAAAGCTACTATTATGAATATGTGGAGATGTAACGAAACCCTTTATAAACCAAAAAAAATCTCTTAACAGAAGATCATCAAACTAATGCCAAAGAGAAAACACAAAAATCAGGGCCTGAACCAAACAAGAAGAAAGTTTCTCAAAGTCCTCCTACATTTAGCTTAGACAACGAAATTTCCGTTGGTAAAAATTCATTAACACATCCTTGTTGATGTCAAGTTTCAATCTTTTAACTTTCTGCAACATGTCAAGATTCTGTTGAGTTTTGAAATCTAATTCAATGTTGACAGTTTTATCGTTTGTCACAACTCTTCGTTACTTGGTTGTATGGCATGAAGTGATATTAAATGTCAGAAAAATGTAAGATTCGCTTTGGCTTACATATATATATACAGGCAAATAGTTACTTTAAAAAAAGAAAGAAAAGAAATACATCTCCTAACTGTTAAAGGATTTCAATACTGGAGAGAGGGATCATTTCCGGGCATTTGAAATTGAATTATGTCTTATGTGTCATCAAATTTATCACATTATGATCATAATACCAGTATTTGCATTATGAAGTTGATTGTATTCTTGTGGCTTTGGAATTATAAATGCATGAGCATATGATGGCATTTCCTTTATCGTTTAAAAACATAAAATGCCAATTAGATTCACGACTCAGGAAAGATGGCACTAAAAATTAAAAAGACACAACCAGAAATCAAAGCAACTTTTCTTTAAAGCTATCAATGACCCAATGTAACACAAAGGAGCCACAGTGGAGTGAAGTCAAAAGTGATAAACCACAGCAAATGACAGCTCTACCAAGGAAGAAGACAGAACAGCTCTGTCTTCCTTGGTGGTGGAGTTTTCACTCATTGTCGTTTATCACTAGTCACCAAACGTTTATTCCATTAGATAAACTTAAATGTAACGCAAAAACAACTAGATCAGACTGTCAAGCATTCATAGTCCCATACTCAATGAAGAAGAAGAAGAAGAAGAAGAAGGAGAAGAAGAAGAAGAAGAAGAAGAAGAAGAAGAAGAAGAAGAAGAAGAAGAAGAAGAAGAAGAAGAAGAAGAAGAAGAAGAAGAAGAAGAAGAAGAAGAAGAAGAAGAAGAAGAAGAAGAAGAAGAAGAAGAAGAAGAAGGAGAAAGAGAAGGAGAAGGAGAAGGAGAAGGAGAAGGAGAAGGAGAAGGAGAAGGAGAAGGAGAAGGAGAAGGAGAAGGAGAAGGAGAAGGAGAAGGAGAAGGAGAAGGAGAAGGAGAAGGAGAAGGAGAAGGAGAAGGAGAAGGAGAAGGAGAAGGAGAAGGAGAAGGAGAAGAAGGAAGAAGAAGAAGAAGAAGAAGAAGAAGAAGAAGAAGAAGAAGAAGAAGAAGAAGAAGAAGAAGAAGAAGAAGAAGAAGAAGAAGAAGAAGAAGAAGAAGAAGAAGAAGAAGAAGAAGAAGAAGAAGAAGAAGAAGAAGAAGAAGAAGAAGAAGAAGAAGAAGAAGAAGAAGAAGAAGAAGAAGAGGAAGAGGAAGAGGAAGAGGAAGAGGAAGAGGAAGAGGAAGAAGAAGAAGAAGAAGAAGAGGAAGAGGAAGAGGAAGAGGAAGAAGAAGAGGAAGAGGAAGAGGAATAATAATAATAATAGTAATAATAATAATAATAATAATAATAATAATAATAATAATAATAATAATAATAATAATAATAATAATAATAATAATAATAATAATAATAATATTTGTTATTGATCATGCAACACAAGATTTTCTCCTCCTTTGCACATTTGTCATTATTCATACTGATCCATTCATTTTTAATTATGATTTGTTTTGTTTCTGAACACAATTTAAAAACAGTTTTGAAACATTTTCTTTCACAGGTACTGATGGAGGAATTGATTTTGGAACAATTCGTGTCAATGAAGAATCTAAACAATCAATAACATTGAAAAACAAAGGGAAATATGAAATTTCCTACAAGTAAGTTTTTATTGTACTGCTTTTCACTTTTTAGGAATGCTATATCCTATGTGCTTTGAGGTTTACCAGGTAGAATGCTAAAGTGCAATCTTGAATTTTTTTAAAATGTGGATAAATCAGATTTATTGTTGTATAAATGAAAGAGAAGATTATTTAGTATTGTTTGACAGGCCTTTCTATCATATTAGTCATGAAACTTTACGAACGGCTCCAATGAAGACCGTCATTAAATCAGAACATTTGTTCCCTCATGGTCGAACATCGACATCAAAGGAGGAAAGAGGAAGAAACACGCAGCAGAATGGAAATGAAGAAGGAATAAAAATAAATTTTGATTATCATAGGAAATTTGAGATAGATAAATAAATATTTGATTATCATAGAAAAGAAATAAGATAAATAAATATTTGATTATCATAGAAAAGAAATAAGATAAATAAATATTTGATTATCATAGAAAAGAAATAAGATAAATAAATATTTGATTATCATAGAAAAGAAATAGAAAATAAATATTGGATTAATAAAAGATAAATAAATATTTGATTATCATAGAAAAGAAATAAGATAAATAAATATTTGATTATCATAGAAAAGAAATAAGATAAATAAATATTTGATTATCATAGAAAAGAAATAAGATAAATAAATATTGGATTATCATAGAAAAGAAATAAGATAAATCTTCACAAGCAAAACAAAAAATACTACAACTCAAGGTTGAAAAATGTAAAAAAATGCAAGGAGTTGTTCCCGATCACTAATGAAATTATTAGGGAAAGTGAAAATCCCGAATTACCTAACATTACATTCAAAGATCAATCCAATAAATGGATGTAATTTTTTCAATTAAAAAAGTAAGGATATTCGTAATTTAGCGTTATATAACTGTGTTTTATTATTATCATTATTGGTATTATTTTATGGCTATGTAAATGATTCAGCTTCCTTGTAAATAACACTTTTGCCTTTTTGTTTCAGCTTTGTCTTGCAAAACCCTAACCCTGGTGGCCCCGATGTTTCATCCTTGTTCACGGTTTCACCTAAAACTGGCAAACTTAGTGCCATGGACAGGCCGACTCAGGTAAAACAATTAACTGGCGTTTTCTTGTATGAGCTAACTATCTGGACAATTTTTGTAAAAAAAGTATTTTTATGAAGGATATGGCATTAAAACTAAGATAGAAATAAATTAACTGAGATGGTTTGGGCATGTAAACAAGAATGAATGAAAAGAGAATAGCTCAATCAGTATACAATGCTAAAACCCAAGGTAAAAACCAAAAGTTAAACCTCTGAGAAAGTGGGATGAAGATATAAAAGAGGCACTAAAGCAAAGAAATTTAACCTTCACAAAGAAGGAAACAGAAAATGTCAGGACAGGGAAATCTGGAGAAAGATCATTTTGGGTATCCAAACCCATAAAACGGAAGGTAGAATGGGAAATGATAAAGAAAGAAAGAAAGGATATGTACTATCTTAAATTCTTTCTTTTAAATCTTATAAGCAGGATAATTTTCTATCTAGAATGCATAGTTATCCAAAGGCTATTGGCTCACCTATAACTAGCTGCTCTGACTTCCTTGTTTAAACTTGAGACAAAGTTTACCTGTGGGGTTTTTGTTTGTTTGTTTGTTTGTTTTTGTTTGCTACTTTAATTGTGTCTCTGTAATCAAAACACCAATAGTTTTATGCCTTTTCACTGTTGTCTTTTTGCCGTTGCTATGACACAGGTGCAAGTGACATTCAAGTCGACCAGTGAGGTGGTTGTAAAGGACATGGAAATCCTCAAATGTTATGTCATTGAGCCAAGCCTCGGAGATCAAGGAGAGATAATTGCTAGTATCCCAGTCAAGATATCCGTCAAGGCGGTTTTCTGCAAGTAAGTTTCCATAAGACCTTATCCTACAGAAATGAATTTTGTCCTCACGTTTCTCAAGTGTTCTTATACATGTACAACTTACGCTGTCTTTGAAACAAATTTCGGCCAGCAGCTGAATTTGGAGAATATTTCCTCTCTTCGTTGTGTTAGGATTTCTATCTTGTCCTCTTGAATTTTGGGTGTTTCTTTTCAACTTTCATGTTCTCTGTTCAGTTGTTTTACATACAGAATTTTACTATTATGTCATTTTTCAAATATCATCTACCGTTTTTGTGTGTGGTCAATTTAAAGATGTGTTTTCATCAGTTTTATGACAAACAAATTTATTTTTTCCTTTCACTATAAGCTCTATAATCAATTTCATCCGGCTTACAATTGATTACAAGTTTTGGATAAAACCAGTGAACCATACTGAGAGCAATAGTTATATTCCCTGCCGATATACTTCAGTTATGAGTTTTAAGAAAAATACCCCCAAAAACATGGGTTTATTGTCTGCATCCCACACAAGTGCAGCCTCACTGACTAATCATTATTTATCACTCAATAGGAAATATCATCAATCCCCCTAGGAGACATACAGTACAGCTATCTGTTAGGCGCTTCTAATCTTTGACCATCCTTCTCTACCTATAGATGAGTATTCAGTCACACCAAAGTCAAGTGGGAGAAAGAAGAGTGAAATACGATTGCTATGAATATAGCATCATGAAAAAATACTGGGTCAGCCAGGGTTTGAACCAGTATCGTCGTGATTACAAATTCACTACATTACTCATTGTGCCCTAGTGGCATTGGTGGCCGACTGGTTAGGCTGCCAGATTGGTCACCATGAGGTACTGGGCTTGAATCCTGGCAAATCTAGGCCCGACGTTGTGTTCCTTGAGAGAGACACTCAACACACATTTTCCCCCACTCAACCAGGTGCAAATGGGTACAATCACTAGCTTGGGAGTAAAAACCTGTGCCAGACTAGTGTCTTGTTCAGGGGGTGATTATTATCACCTTTTCCACTTCACGCTATTGAAACTGGGATAAGCTCCAGCTCTATGGGCCGTAACGGCCTTTGAAAGAACTTTACTCGCTGATTGTGACACAAACATCACTTGCTTTACAAATGATCTTGTCAAATAATGCAATGCAATGTCTACCATTTGTTAAAGGTTCAACATTATTCCAATGAATGACATCAACTTTTGATAACTTTACTCACTGATTGTGACACAAACACCACTTGCTTGATAAATGATCAGATCAAATAATGCAATGCAATGTCTACCATTTGTTAAAGGTTCAACATTATTCCGATGAATGACATCAACTTTTGATAACTTTACTTACTGATTGTGACACAAACACCACTTGCTTGATAAATGATCAGATCAAATAATGCAATGCAATGTCTACCATTTGTTAAAGGTTCAACATTACTCCAATGAATGACATCAACTTTGGATCACTGTTGGTGAACAGCAAGAAATCTCGCACTTTTATGATTGAAAACAAAGGAGAGTTTGATTTCAAATACACCATTGCCAAGAAAGAGACTGATTCAAACGCACAGCTCAATATCCGTCACAACAGGTTAATTTTTCTTTGTTTTCATTGCTTTTCTTTTCCATTGCATTGGCAAAAAAACTCCTGTCCTTTCTCTTCTTCTTCTTCATCTTCTTCTTCTTCATAATAATAATAATAATAATAATAATAATAATAATAATAATAATAATAATAATAATAATAATAATAATAATAATAATAATAATAATAATAATAATAATAACAGTAATAATAATAATAATAATGATAATGATAATAATAATAATGATAATAATAATAATAATAATAATAATAATAATAATAATAATAATAATAATAATAATAATAATGATGATGATGATGATGATGATAATGATAATGATAATAATAATAATAATAATGATAATAATAATAATAATAATAATAATAATAATAATAATAATAATAATAATAATAATAATAATAATAATAATAATGATAATAATAACTGACAAACTTAGATGCCTAGTACTATTGCCATTGGTCACTTATTTTTTGGCACGTTATATTTTAATGTGTATATGTATGCTTAGTTCTTTAGTTTATAATCAAACAGTCATGCATTATGAAAGCAAAGTTGTAGCTTTAGACTTTAATCACCCCCTTTCATACATGAAAAGAACATGCATAAAACTTTGCCCAGTGCCATATTAGTCTGTACAGTTTATTAATTGAAATCAATTACTTATATTCCATCAATTACACTTCGTATGTCTGCCATTTCCTTATAACTACGATGTATTGTCTTTTTTTCTTCTTGAATTGACTTGATCATTACACTCTTTTACGTTTTACTGTACAAATCAATACAATAAATTAAGAAATTAGCACCGTCTTACATTGCCTAGTACACACTCATGTGAATGATCAATGGAAGTGAATTTATTATGAGACAAAAGTATACATCAGCAACTTTAGAATGGGCTGTTTTCTAATAAATTCTTGTTTGTTTGTTTCAGGATGGGTAAAGGTGAGAAGAATAGCAAATCAAGGGACGATTCCAGCTCTGCCCCATCAGCCAAGCCCAAAAAGCTGACTCAGTGAGGTGTGTATGTGGTCTGGAGTCGATATGAATTTGCTATAATATTCTACATTACTTACATCATTTTTATCAACCTGTCGAATGACTGACATAAGTTAAAATAAGTTTCATTGTATGTGCTCATTTTCTTTCTGACAAATTAACTTAGAAAAATAAGTGGTTTTAAACATGGAGGACTATTTCTTTTAAGTTCTTGAACTCTTGAATATTCTGGGAAATAGTAATATGCCCTCAACTCATATCTGTCATGCTGAAAGGAAGCAAAAAGCAATGTAAGGTCGGTTTGATTCACACGCTATGGAAGAAAATGAAATCAAAGTTAAAAAGATGAAGATAGAAAAGCGGCATGTATGAAAACAAGTTGTATAATGTAAATTAAATGGGTCTTATTTTCGATTCCTTGATCTGAGTATGAATTGCATGCAATTATTATTTATTCACCTTATCAAAGTATGACTGTGTAACATTTACCAACAGTCTCTTGTACACATATTATGTCAATGGAAAAAAAAATCAAACTTGCATCGCATACCAATTATTTCACTGTGATATTCATCCATACCTAACACAAAGTCTATGTCCAACCGATTGCAAGTTTGTTCAATGTTTTTCTGTCACTCTCAACCAATATAATCTGATTCTGGTTTCTTTCACAGGATATAGATATCTAACAACAATCTTACAATTTTCCATTTTTCAAATCTATTTCCCTTTGAATTTGATTTTACGTATTACCTATCCTCCTCTTTGAGCATCGTGGCACATAAAAGGCCTTCGGAGATCTTCTCCCCCTCTTTTTATTGGCTACAGCAGGTCCTGCCTCGCCTCACTTCAGGTTTTCTGTGCATTCACTCTTCCTTTTCCACTCTTCCTTTTTCCACTCTTCCTTTTCCACTCTTCCTTTTCCACTCTTCCTTTTCCACTCTTCCTTTTCCACTCTTCCTTTTTCCACTCTTCCTTTTCCACTCTTCCTTTTCCACTCTTCCTTTTCCACTCTTCCTTTTCCACTCTTCCTTTTCCACTCTTCCTTTTCCACTCTTCTTTTCCACTCTTCTTTTTCCACTCTTCTTTTTCCACTCCTTCTCCACATTGCTGTTGGTCATTCATTTTCCATCTCCCACCAGGTGTCCCATCCATGTTAGTGTGGTATTGCAATTGTTCCTTTAGTTTTATCTGATTATATTATGCCGGCAAGGCTGCTATAGCACCTCGCTTTTGTACAAAGAAATAGTGCGTCTACTAATGCCAAAATGTAAACTTAAGATATATCACTCGTTAATACTTTCTTCTTTCTTTCTTTCTTTCTTTATTTACCAATTCCCATTCCACCTTTCGGTGTGGGTCTCGTCGATACTTGCTTGTCTTCCTTCAATTTTTTTTTCTTTTTCTTTTTCGTTTGGATAATACATTGTGCGGTATTGTTTACTTGATCACTTTCTTCAGCCTTGTATCTTTCTTTTTTATATCACCATCTAAAATTTTCGTCTTTTTACATTCATGTGATTACCAAAGTGTGATAAACTTTGAGACAGTGGCACACAGTGTCTTGACAATGGGATTGTTAAAGAAACCTACAAGGTTTGGTTAGCATTGGAGAGCTCATTTGAATGTCACTTTTCCTGTCAAACAGTTTAATAATCCTTTTTCATCTCTTTAATGTAGTGCAATTCATTCATTTCATACTTTATTGCGAGATACTTTAAACAACTGTATAGATAGGCGTAAAGACAAAGCATGTAGTTTTTATCGACATTTTTCAGAATTTATCTTAATAATTATTGAATTTAAGAGAGTTGATTTTTTTAAACTCATATGTAGTTATGAATTGCCTTTTGACAACTTGATATGAAAATGATGTATGGATTTTCTCCAGGGAGGAGAAGTGTGGAAAATATGGGATGCATAGAGTAATGGGAATGAATAGTTCGGCCTCATTTGTGAATTAAATGCTTTCTCTTCTTTTGTTAAAGAAAGACAAGAAGACAATGTAGATACAAATATCATCGATCACTGTGAAATATACTAGAGATTTATGCTGTATCAAGAAGCGTTAAAATTTCTAGTATCATCTGTTAAAATTTCTAGTATCATCCGTTAAAATTTCTAGTATCATCTGTTAAAATTTCTAGTATCATCTGTTAGAATTGTAATTGCAAGAGAAAATATAAAATATTTTTTTATGATAAGAATTATTTGCAGATGTGGTGTAAGCTTTTGTGGGGTTTCCACATTTGTCCCACATTTCTCTTTATCTGTTGTAAAACATTGTTCATTTTCACTTGTATGTGAAGTTAAAGTTTATAATTTGTAAAGCTATATGTATGCTGTGAACAGCCTGACTAAAATATCAGACTTTATTTGGGTATTGTTGCATGAATTTGAATTGACGGGTTTAACCCACAAAGTAAAATACCAGTTTGATTGTCAAAACATTGTATGAATTGTGAATTTGGAAAGTGCATAGAGCACATACATTTTATGGATATGAACATGATCAATGCTATCTTTTATTGTATTATTTAACGTTATTAAAGCTGTCGATAGGAAACTTGGCAATAAGATTGGTCATCGCTTTTGTGATGTTGATGGCCATAGCTGCTAGACTGAACGGCACAAATATTGTAGGTGATTCCATTTTGTTTAGATGTTTCAATAATTGATTGGCTCAACTGTGCAGAGGATAAAGAACCTTTAATCTGAATATGCCATGCAAAAGACATAAATATTTGGAACCAAATGAAACCCACATTTTATGTTGTTCTAGTTAAAATTGATTTTATCATTGTCACTTTACTGGTCAAAGGGTAAAGCCTTGGTTTGCCACTTTACTGGTCAAAGGGTAAAGCCTTGCTTTTTTTACATGTCAATGTGCCATCATCTTCATTCTCTTTTGTCATTATTTTGATTGATTTTATTTGTTTGAACATTGTAATTTGGTCAATGACCACACCCTTTGAAACATTTCAAAATTTTTACTTTGTCTGTAATATAATTTTCTTTCTTTTTAACATCAAGCATGAAATTGTTTCAATTTTTTTTCTGAAGATAAAGAAAAATTAGTATTGTAGCATTAATGCCTAAGTCAGAATTAGGCGTTTTGAGAAAAAAAAACCCAACAACAACTAAGAAACTTCCTAACGATTTTGTTTTTTAGATCTTGACTACAAATTTTGACATGTGCTTAACAAATACAACAAACATTACCATCCTGCTGGGGTTTAAAAAATAAAGAAATAATGGTTTAAGAGCATTAAAGGAATAATGGTTTAATAGCACTAAAGGAATCCAACTGACTTTAGCTTAGGCATTCCTAATTCAATATTAAAATCTGACTTTTGTCACACAACTGACAAACTATTCCTTGAAATCTAAATTGTTAGCGTTTTTAAATGTTCTGTCTTTTCCTGTAACAGTGTTGTTACACATTGACTATTGTGAGCAAGTAAGAGTAATGTTATCAATGATGATGATGAGTAATTTTAACTAGCTGTCCTCATTTCTCACTTCATGGCCACTTCTGATGTTAGGAATGTCCCACCTGTTTCAAACTTTTCATTAGAAAGTTTTGTATTTTTATTGCTTGTCCCTCCTTCTCTGGTGATATGGAATATTATTCCTTGAATATTTTATTTGTTTATTTGTTTGCATTTAAAGTCAGAAAAAGAAGGCAAAAAGAAATAAGAAAAGACGGACTAAAATGTAATCACCACTTGTACCACCTCTTTGAGAACTTGAAGCCAAAACCTTTTTCACAATGAGTCTTATTTGAGTATGAAAGAAGAACAACATAGATTGTATTCATACCAAAAAGTTAAAGGATGAAAATATGATAACTATTGAAATACATAGTTAGCTCTTTTGAATTTTCTATTTTGTTTTGAGACTTGACCCTTGAACTCAAAGTTGTAGTGAACAAGAAAAGAATATTTATTTTAATTGAAAAAGTTTGATTCAGATTTTTAAAACTTTACTGATTTTAATATTTTCTCAGGGATATAGGTTAAAAAAGAAGATATTGAAGTGCTGGTTTAACGTTATTAACATATTTAGTTTTCATTCTTTTTGAGGATTCAGTAACTTCTTCTTGCCACACTCTTCTTTCTTAGCTTGTTTCCTTCCTTCATATCCCCTTTATTTCTTTTTTATTTCCTTTTTTTGTTGACTTTTGACTCCATTTTTGTTTATTTTCTTCATTCCTGTCTTTGTTTATTTCTTTTTCTCTATTCTTTTTCTGTCTTTCTTTTTTTTTGCCTTTCTTTTTTTCATTTTCTGTCTTCCTTTTTTGTCTTTTCTTCTTTTCCTTTCCATATTACTACCTTTCTTTCTATATTTTCTTACTCCATTCTTATAAAGGACTCATGATTTCTTTTGTGTTTATGTTTTAATTCTAAATATGAATTCTGCTAATTCACTGCACTAAAAAAACCCCAACTAATTCCAAAATCCCAGATTCTATTCCAAGTATGCTTTGGATGTCGGCCTTTTTGGTCTTTAAAATTGCCTTCACTATCTAATTCTTTGTATTCTTCATTTCATTACAGGCAAGATGCTGGGAGTGGTCAGTCCAAACTGACCCTTGGCATGTTCACCATCTTCCCTGCCTTTGGCATGATTCTGCCCAATGGCAACCAGGTCATCACCGTGGATTGCGTTGGTGAAAACCAGGGCAAAGAAATGCAGGTAGGAGTGGAGAAGGTAGTCTGCTGGGGTGTTTCCTTCCTCTTTTCATTGAACTTTCGATCTTTTAGTTTTGATTTCAGCTTTCGCCATGTTTAAAGACAGAGCAGTTCAGGTCTGCTTTTTACCAACACTGGAGAAAATTCACCATGAATTGAAATATTTGTTTATTGCTGTTTTTTTCATGTGCTTTTTATTGGGATGCTCTACAATTTGTTTGATTGGATTTGTAAATTATTTTGATTTTTAAATCTTTATATACTTTTGATTGTTGAGCACCATCAAATACCTTTGGTGGATGTCAGGTGCTCTATAAATGTATTATTATTATTATTATTATTATTATTATTATTATTATTATTATTATTATTATTATTATTATTATTATTATTATTATTATTATTATTATTATTATTATTATTATTATTATTATTGTTATTATTATTATTATTATTATTTTAATTATTCACTCATTGTTTACCTCTTTATTCATGAGATCACAGGTCTAGTGGTCAAAGGTAAAATTAAAAGTTTTAAAAAGTACGCTTGTCTTGTATCATTTATGGCTATGAAGATTTGTTTTGGAAAAGCAATTGAAAATTTTATTACCTTATTATGTTTGGAAATTTTATTATTGTGTTTGATGGTGTTAAAAAAAAAAGAAGTATAAATTCAGGATAGAAAAAAACCCAATGCACGTATGGCTTAATTTTAAGCATTAAAACTTACACAAACATGCATGATTATGATATTATATCAAACATTAAGAGAAGCCTTTCAGTAAGTTAATTTTTTGTCTTCTTCTATTGTAAGGACATTACAATTGACATCACAGAACGTGATCCCAACACTTACAAAGGTGGAATACCGTACCGACTCGTGGCCGAAGCTTGCATCCCTACAATCAATGTTGACGATGTTGGCAGCATCTTTGAGGAGCACAGAGTTTGCAAAATCTCTCCGTCTGGCAGCACATGAATTGTGGCAACGCTGACATTGGTGGCGTCTTTTACAGGAGGAAAGAAAGTTCCTCTTCAACAACGTCATTGTGGGGAGGAAGGCTAAGGCTCGATTCAAGATTTCCAATACAAACAAGGTGAATATGAAGAGCAAGGATGAATCACATGGTCATTTCATGCTTTCTTTAACTTATTGTTTTGTTTTATGTGTTTTACTTCTTTCCTGTCGCTCTTTCACAATTGTTTTATCTTTCCTTTCCCCCTTAAATTATCTTAAAATTACTGCATTTACGTAGAGGAGGTAGAAATAAACAAATATATGTGGAGAAGTGGAAGGAAATGCAGGATAATTTGGTCTCTAACTTCCATCTTATCATTTAGATACCATGAATAAATGTACATCAGTTTCAATGTGCTGCGAAATCAGGCAAACCTTTTGTTTCTCATTGTATATTTTTCTCAATTGTGTGCCTGTTATTGTTATGAATTCGTTTTTTATTATTGACTTATTGTGAATCGTCATGGAAAAAAAAAAGCTGCAAAAAAGTTACTTGGCATTTCTATCATTTTCCTTCTCATTGTTTAAAACTTAATTAAAAATTATTTTTTTTAAAGATCTGTGAAATGAAAAAAAAGATTTGCAAAGGAGAACCAATGTTATCTATGGATGGGTTTCATTCCGTCCGTCTTTAATTAATCATCAAAAGGATGTAGATCTATGTAAGTCTATATTTGATGTGCATAATACGTCTTTTTTCCAGGTTCCTTGTGACGTAGTGTTCACACTCAAACCTGTTGCTGTCAAGGGGGCCCCAAAACCTCAAGATGTGTTTGACTTGGATCCTCCCCGCATGCAAATTCCCAACCATAGCCACATGTATGTCACTGTGACATTCACTCCTCCATCCATGCAGGTGAGAGAATGCTCCGATGCCTTTCTATTTCATGGTTTGTCTTCTTACAGCAGATTGTTCATAATGCAAACAAAGTGAATGGAAAATCTTTTTGATTTTTTGTTGTTTTATTGTATGCCGCTGCCAGAACTTATATTTCAATAGCAATTTAAATTTCATTCTTACTTTAATTTACCTGCTCACATATCTGTGTTTCATTCCAAGCCAACCGTCTGTAGATAGATAGCATAAAATTTAGATGGCTTCTCTAGCCAACTCTCCAGAATGAAATGGTCCTGAAATGATGATTTATGATAATGATAATCTTTGTTGTCCAAGGAAGGCAATTTTTCTTTTGATTTGCATTTCTCATATTACAAATATTGCATTTAGTACATAATGTTACAAATATGTCGCTCAAAACACTGTCCACTCACACCGCCATATAACACAATGTAATGTATAACCATGATTAATGTAAAATTTCTACATTTATTGAAACTGTGTCCTCTCTCTTTTTCAACGCTTTCCTGATTGTGTCACAGTTTGTTTTTTTCCACCTGTCTAATGAATTATGCTTTTAAATTATTTTGATGAAATATTTTTTTAGTGTCAACACTGTTCTCTTTGTTATGTAAATCTATAAATTCAAAATTCCAGAGACAACTTTATTGAATTTGTTCTCTATTCATGCAGACGTACAGCGCTATCTTTGAAGCTACCATTGAAGGGGTTACGCCAAACCAGGCTCGAGGAAAGTCACTCACATTTGAGATCTCGGGAGAGGGAAACCTGCCTCGCATCACCGTTGCCAGGCCAACCGTCAGAAACAAGAGAGGACAACCTCTTTTATTATTCAAACGAATACTGCTGGGTCGCAGTGATTCGTTGCCGTTTGAGCTAGTCAATGACGGAACACTGCCCAGCAAGGTTGACATTGACTTGGTTGATCCTGATGGTGTCTTTACACTGAAACCCACTCGGGCCACAAGGGGAGGCGATTGGAGACCTTGACGCTCCTAGTAGCGGTATGCCCCATATGAATTTGTATACATAGTGATTAATGACATATTGTTCTCAGTGTTATTGAACGTCTCCTTGAAAAAGTTTGCATTTAGGAGATGATGGGATTATTAGATGCTAATGGTACAAAGCTCATATTTGTAATTTTAGCTTTATTGTTCCTTTCACGGATGATTCCTCTCCTTTACAGATATATATTTGTTACAATATATTCCATTAAGTTTAGGGACATGGGATGCAGTCTATTTGTAATCCTTATACGACACATGAGAGAAGAAATTTGACTGAAGTAAAACAGTGAATGATTACTTATGTTAAAGCTATAACCTAATTTCACATTCATACTTTTTAAGACTAAGATTTAACTGTGGAGAAGATGTAGTTTTGTTCCAATTCAGTTATCTCTTCTTATGTTTCTATGGCGTGTCAGAAATGGCGGGGCCTTTTAAAGTACATTTTAGACCACCAGTAATGATATGTATACATTTTTTGACCAATTTAATTTAATTTTATCCTAACAGAAGCTCGGCGTCGTCCCCACACTGCCTCTGTCGTGGTCGGTCCCGTTGAGATTGCCACGTTCGAAATTCTGTACAAGCCAAATGCACCTGAAAGGTCACAGGCAAACCTGAAGGTCTCCGTCATTGATAATCAGTACGAGGACTCAGTGATCCAGATGGTGGGCGAGGGATACGAAGATGACATCACAATAGACAACATTGGCTCCGTTTACGTACCTATTGACCCGGAACAGGAGCTTGGAAACATGGCTGATGACGACGTTGCTGGTGAGATACGTTTTGTTTTGTCCTTTACTCCTTCTTTATTCAAAAGAGGGAAGTTTGTTTTTTTTGTTTGTTGGCTGGCTGAATTCTCACGATAAATTTATCAATATTATATGGATATGTGAAAACCGGTCATATATGATGATGGTGACAATAAAAAAAGTAATGATGCGATATTTAAAGATGTCTTTTTAAAATAATTATATATAATATTTTTGTCAACGCTGATATTTTGATCACTGTGTATATTGGGTGACTGTCGATTTATGCAAAACAAGTGAAAATAATAAATTTGGCATATGTGTTTCCATCTGTTGGTAGCATTGTAGAATGGAAGAAGACAAAATAAAAAAATGGATGTGTATCGCTCAGTGTGGAGCATAGTTGATATGATGCTGTCTCACTTAGGGTGGGGCATAGTTGATATGATGCTGTCTCACTTAGGGTGGGGCATAGTTGATATGATGCTGTCTCACTTAGGGTGGGGCATAGTTGATATGATGCTGTCTCACTTAGGGTGGGGCATAGTTGATATGATGCTGTCTCACTCAGTGGGGAGCATAGTTGATATGATGCTGTCTCACTCAGTGGGGAGCATAGTTGATATGATGCTGTCTCACTCAGTGGGGAGCATAGTTGATATGATGCTGTCTCACTCAGTGGGGAGCATAGTTGATATGATGCTGTCTCACTCAGTGTGGGGCATAGTTGATATGATGCTGTCTCACTCAGTGTGGGGTATAGTTGATATGATGCTGTCTCACTCAGTGGGGAGCATAGTTGATATGATGCTGTCTCACTCAGTGTGGGGCATAGTTGATATGATACTGTCTCACTCAGTGTGGGGCATAGTTGATATGATGCTGTCTCACTCAGTGGGGAGCATAGTTGATATGATGCTGTCTCACTCAGTGTGGGGCATAGTTGATATGATGCTGTCTCACTCAGTGTGGGGCATAGTTGATATGATGCTGTCTCACTCAGTGTGGGGCATAGTTGATATGATGCTGTCTCACTCAGTGTGGGGCATAGTTGATATGATGCTGTCTCACTCAGTGTGGGGCATAGTTGATATGATGCTGTCTCACTCAGTGTGGGGCATAGTTGATATGATACTGTCTCACTCAGTGTGGGGCATAGTTGATATGATGCTGTCTCACTCAGTGTGGGGCATAGTTTATATGATACTGTCTCACTCAGTGTGGGGCATAGTTGATATGATGCTGTCTCACTCAGTGTGGGGCATAGTTGATATGATGCTGTCTCACCCAGTGTGGGGCATAGTTGATATGATGCTGTCTCACTCAGTGTGGGGCATAGTTGATATGATACTGTCTCACTCAGTGTGGGGCATAGTTGATATGATGCTGTCTCACTCAGTGTGGAGCATAGTTGATATGATGCTGTCTCACTCAGTGGGGAGCATAGTTGATATGATGCTGTCTCACTCAGTGTGGGGGCATAGTTGATATGATGCTGTCTCACTCAGTGTGGAGCATAGTTGATATGATGCTGTCTCACTCAGTGTGGGGCATAGTTGATATGATGCTGTCTCACTCAGTGTGGGGCATAGTTGATATGATGCTGTCTCACTCAGTAGGGGGCATAGTTGATATGATGCTGTCTCACTCAGTGTGGGGCATAGTTGGTATGATGCTGTCTCACTCAGTGTGGGGCATAGTTTATATGATGCTGTCTCACTCAGTGTGGGGCATAGCTGATATGATGCTGTCTCACTCAGTGTGGGGCATAGTTGATATGATACTGTCTCACTCAGTGGGGAGCAAAGTTGATATGATGCAAGTGCATTTTTTCTTTGATGGTAATAGTGGCTGATGCAAAGATAAAGAATAACAAAACAGTCGTTTGCAAGCATTATTTATCCTCATTTCTTCTTGGACTTGTCTGAAAGGTCTTTACATTAAACTATTGCTTTCATTTGTTATTTTCAAGTTGACATCAAGAACAACAATAATGACCAAATTTCTTTGGTTCATTAAGAGCAGAAAGATTTTTAAAAATTTATGTCAGTGATATTGCGGGCTCTTATTGCCAAATACCTGTATCTCAAATGTATCAAACTGTGGATTGTTATATTATCTTATTTCAAAATAAGGTTTATGTAATGTCAGAGCCATTTCTGTAACATTAAGACACCTCTGAAGGTCTTCTCTGATAAATTTGTAAAGTAAAATTCTGCACAAGCATAAATTAGAATGCTTTTGGTTATTGATTTTGTGTTACACTTTATCGACACTTTTTGTTTAAATTTTCTGTGAATATCAAATCATACTTGCATTATTCCAAAATCAATATTAGTCTTATTCAGAGCCAATTTCAGATCTTAATCTAAAATATGAACCAATTCCAGATCAAAACTTTAAACATTATAATTAACACTCATCAAAATGGCATCTCAGCCAAATCCATTAATCGGTTAAATAAAAAACCGTGCATGTGGTTCTTTCTTACTGACTTTATATTGATTTGTTTTCACATTTTCATCTAATAAATTTGCGGATATCAGAGGACAGTGACAGTTTTATAGAAAATGACTGGGAGATTGCTTTAGATGAAGATGCTGAGATGCAGGGTATGGATATTATCTGTACAAAAAAGAGTTGGACATTGTTTGTCACTTGATATTGTTCTGTGTTTGGCGTTGGTTTTGCATTTGAAAATTATTTGTTTTGTCCCCATTTATCAATGACACAATTACAATCGAAAATATATAATTCAAGTTTTTTGATTCTGCATGAAGTTTCATATTGTTTTTTGGGTTTGTTATACTATGTGTTCTTTTTTCCCCCCCCCCGAACGATTTCATGTTTTCAGCATGTGTTGCATGAGTCCTAGATATTTAGAGGTATTTGTTGTCTCATGTGTGGGACAAATGAAAGTGAAAATTGTTTTTAAATATTTCATACAAGTCGTTGTGGTGTAGAATTAATTGTTTTTAAATATTTCATACAAGTCTTTGTGGTGTAGAATTAATTCTTTTTAAATATTTCATACAAGTCTTTGTGGTGTAGAATTGTTTTTAAATATTTCATACAAGTTTTTGAGATTTCACACAAATCATTGTGATGTAGAGTTGATTTTTACCTGTTGCCTTTTAATTTTCATGGTATGAAATTCATTGCCCCTTGTTGGGCCATTTGCCACCCGTTTTTCATTAGTTTTGATGTTTTTGTTGAGATTCTTAAAAAAAATCGATTTTTGATAAGTTTAAATTTGTTTGTCAGAATGCCTGTCTAAAGTTGAAAATTGTTAGAATTTATTATTATAATCCCATGGCTTCGTGGAAGTGCAATTAGTCTCGCTGTAAATGATTAAATACTTACTTTCAAAGAAGAAAAACCAGAATACCATTTGCAGCCCTTTGAAAGATTTGTTTTTTGTTACCTGAGAGGACATTTCCATAGATATAACATTCTTTTGTCTGTTGTATGGATGAAATGTGTTAAGTGCTTCATAAATGTCACAGATAAAATGACATGGGGTTAAAATGCCTTATGCAATTAAATATATGCTGCTTTTATATTTCTCTTAATGCATGATCTGTGGCGTCGGTGGCTGAGTGGTTAGGCTGCCGGACTGGGGATCAGGAAGTCCCGAGTTCAATCTAGCAAAGCCAGGTCCGCGTTGTGTTCCTTGGGAAAGACACTTAACATGCGTTTTCCCCATTCTACCTAGGTGCAAATGGGTACAAGCATTAGTTTTGGGAGTAAAAATCCTGCGTCAGACTAGTGTCCTGCCCAGGAGGAGATTGTTGTCACTTGTTCCACTTCATGCTATAGAAACCGGGATAAGCTCCGGCTCTATAGGCCTGAAGGGCCTTGAAGGAACTTTATTTTAATGCATGATGTTCTGTTTTACCTAAATTGTTAAGCATATTCAAAAATCGAAACATGCAAAAAGAAAAACTCAAAAATGTTCTCTCTGAAAGACACAAAAAAAATAAAAAGAATCAACGACAGAAAAAGTTACAATGTAGAATAGCTAAGCAAAGAAAATGTTAAATGTTAAGATTTCTAACCTACAAATAACTTTCAGTTTATGTTTAAAGTGAAGATTTTTGAGGGCATGAAAAATAAATTGTCATTGGTTCATTTATGACTGTTGCCCAGTGGTGTTTTAATCTCAAATGTCTTGCTCTCCAGTCTCAAAATAACCTTGATCAGTATATCTTTTGCTTGTTTATGCCCTGATGCATGAAAGGAAAAGTTTATAATGTGTACAAACTCAAAGTTTTTACAATGTTTACAAACTCAAAGTTTTTACAATGTGTACAAACTCAAAGTTTACAATGTGTACAAACTCAAAGTTTACAAAGTGTACAAACTCAAAGTTTACAATATGTACAAACTGAAAGTTTACCATGTGTACAAACTCAAAGTTTACAATGTGTACAAACTCAAAGTTTACAATGTGTACAAACTCAAAGTTTACAATGTGTACAAACTCAAAGTTTACAAAGTGTACAAACTCAAAGTTTTCAATGTGTACAAACTCAAAGTTTACAATGTGTACAAACTCAAAGTTTACAATGTGTACAAACTCACTTGCCAAAAGCTTACTCAACTTGTTTCTTTGTTGTGATAAATTCACAGTGTGCACACTTTGTTGTGATAAATTCACAGTGTGCACACTTTGTTGTGATAAATTCACAGTGTGCACACTTTCCAATTTCAACCAAAGGATTCATCAAAATGACAAGTAGTCTATGTCTCTTAACATAGAATATGTTGTATTCAAAACTTTGTCCCTTTGTTCCTCTTTCAGCTGCAAAACCCAACTTGATGCTGTTTGGAGACTGCTTTGTAAGGGAAAGTCGAACTTTGAATTTAACCATGACCAACCACTCAAAGACAGATTGCATCAGGTTTCAGTGGCCAGACCACGAACAGTTGAAATTTTCTCCACAGGTAGAAAATCTGTTCATTGCAGGAAATAAACTTTATTGAATTTACCTAAGTGTTTATGCTGTAATGTAAAGGTTTTTAAGAGTTTCATGAAAAGAACATTGCTGTCTAAAATTATGATGTATCGGATAATCTTTTTCTTGAAAAGCATTTTAAATGATGGCTTTAAAAAGTACTGAGGATGAAGCATCTTTAAATCATCTACTGTAATAAGCTGATCTTTTTAGAATTACATCATAGATAACAATGCTTGGTTCTGTAATGACTTTTACAACATTCTGAATTTAAGAAGTTGATAAAAGGCATCTAACTTTGCAGTAAATTAATTTTGTTGTATGCTACCAAAATGTTGCAACTCTACAGCAAATTTTTCTTTTTATTGAATATTCAAATGCGAGTGTTACTATCAAGCTGGTCATCAGTTTATCTCTGTTTGTCTGTCTGTTTATCTATCAATCTTTCAGTCCCTATTCCTCTCTATTATTATCAGTCTTTTTAACTATCTAGTTGTCTTTCTATAGATCTATAGAACTTTATTCCTATTTGTTTAGCTATTTATCGAAGGACAATTCTTTGTGCCGTTTTCATTCTGTTTTTGTCACTTCTAATATTTCCTCAGGTTGGCCATTTACATGCTGGTTGTTGTAAGGATGTAGCTGTGACCTTCAAATCCGATGCACCAAAAACATTTGTTGAATGCCCCATTGCATGTAAAATTGTTAGGATCACATTTGACAAATCAGCTGATCAAGTAAGTAAAAACTTTTGTTCATTACAAAAGCACTTCTTATTTCTTGCTTTATCATTTCTTTACTTTTATCCTTTTCATTTCATGAAACATTAAGTTCTTTTTGTAAGTCAAAGATTTGTTATTCGTTTCCTCCCAAACTTTATTTTGCTGTTGATTCAACATTTGTTCCAATTTTGTCATGCAACATTTGTTCCATTTTGTCATTTTTTTCAGGTGAAGGACTGGGATGACAAAATACAAGTTGTGAAATGGGTTGATATGCCACCTTCCCCTGTACAGACAGCTGACAGGTCGGTTTTTAATATATGTGAATGGAAGGAAGGAAGGAGAAAGATAAAGCTGTTCTGTATGCGTGGTGTCAATGTTTGGTGTGATTGTTTGAACTTGAGCAATGGGAAATGTCATGGCAAAATAGCATGGTAGCTGTGATAGGCAGGACACATTTTGAAAACAGAAAATTATTTTAATGTTCAGAAAGCTTTTCTTGTGAATGAATTTCCACTAAATATCAATTTGAACGTACCTAGATTCAAAGAAAATGGTGCCCAAAAATAATAATCAACCAATGCTCCTGAGCCAATCACGTAATGTCAAAATGTTGGTGATTTCAAGACAATGACGGTGATGACGTACGTAATTATATTTTAAATCGTACTGAATTTGTCTCACGATTCGTGTATCAAGCATATGTCACTGAAACATGAAAAGAGCATTATTATGATTAATGACTATTAAGGTGGTTTCCGCCAAGAGTCCAATCCTTGAGAGACAACAAAGTACGGCCTTCAGCTGGACGGTCTCTTAAACGAATACAAATTCATGGGTAGGGGTGGAGGTACCCTAGATCATCATTACTTAATGTTTAGCAGTCAGGCCTTTAGCCTGAGAGCTCAGACTCAAAAACAAAAGGGAAGAGGATGTAAAAGAAAAAAATTATAAACAACGAAGCAGTGCACATTTCTAGAAAATTGATTTCCCTCTTCTCTCTTTCTATTGATCCAAGTGCTTGGTAGCCGTTGCATCAAACAATAAGACCGTATTCAATTTTAATCCAAACCCTCTTCAGTCCTTTACAAGTGAAAACATGCTTCTAGTTTGCATTGATCATGACAATGCCTGTGATCTGGTTAAGATGTTCCAATGATGATGACTGTTCTGCTGCAAGTGCTGGTGTCACCTGCCGATGTGAACCATAGATATCAATCGTTTTATATGTCTGGTGGGTGTTTGACGTCTCAGTATCATAGACCTTGATACTGGCTAGGAGCTGCTAGCAGAGATTTTAGGATTTTCTAGGCCTACAACATGATGTAGATCTACAATGACATGTTCCAGATAGAGAGAAACAGGGCATTGCCGATCTAAGTTGCATTTTTCGTTTTATTGCATTGAGTTTAGCAGACCATTTGGCTGTGTGAAGAAAGAAAAACCAGCTTGAAAATTTTCGTAGCTGCTTCTTAGACGTGATAATTAAAGAGATAAAAAAAGCTGTTACGCAGGAAAAGCGGCCTTTAAGGGCGGACCATTATATATTTATACACTTTTCGCAAGGATATGTAAATCAGTTGTCATTCATTATCTTACCAATAAGGTGAGTTTTCCAGAAATCTTTACTGTAATGTGAAATAAAAATCTTGAATGAAGCTCATTTGTAAAATAACATACAATTGCTTGAGATCAGTAAAATGTAGATCAGCCAGCATGTTTGATCTCTCACACCTCAAATGAAGTTACGCAACTTGCATTTTTAAGCATCAGGAAAGAACTTGGATTGTCACTGACAGAGTCACAGGAGATTGAGCCATCAATTGATGACATCATGACCGTATTACTGTTGTGTGTTCATATGTCATTCTTTTTGATGCTTTTCTCTTTGACCTTTCTTTACTTTGTTATAGTCTCAGGGTCGCAAAATTTGTATTGATTTTAATTTGGTTTTCTGCTGAATTCAATTTTATAATTGTGCCTGTGAAAATGGTTAGTATTTCTGATCGGTCTCCTTGGAAGACAATTTACTCAGTTTAGTTTTTTATTATTCTTTTTATTTGAACGTTATCAGTTATGCATAAAAGCAGTTGGCGCTTCTGCTTCTTTTTTTTCATTTTCATCATCATCAGAAGCTTGTTCCTATGAATCAGATAATTTATCATATATTCTATTATTATTATTTCAAAGTTTGATTTAAGTATTTTTGCTTAATCATGAATTCATTTGAGTCCACACTTATTTGGGTTTTTTTTCTTTCTTCCTTTTTAAAAAATTTTTTTTGGGGGGGGGGGGAAATGAGTGGTCTATATATTAAAGTGCTATATAAAAGAGCTCTTAACTACACTTGTTTCAAAACTGTGTTTCATTTGGTTTTAATTGCCTTATTTAAAGATATGCTCCTTGGATATGAATTATAACACTAACAGATAAATATTTTACAAGATTGTATGTATGTTCACTTTTTCATTACAATGAATAGTTAAAGTATAAAGTTTGTGAATTTCTCATTAATAACTTTGTAATCAAATGTTGCTCATCTCATTCATGTTTACTGTACTTTTCAGTAAATTATAAGAAAATCAAAGAAAAGGCTTTTAATAATAGCTTCAAATTGTGAAATAAACAAATTTTTCGGTGATAATTTTGCATTTAAATATAACCTTTAAGAAAATTGCCCAAACGCCATTATCATTTGTTATAGATTTTCAATCAATTCTTTTTGCTTTTTCAAATTATCCCAACAGTGGAAGCAAATCAAACATTCCAACGACTCCACACCCTCCAAGACCAGCCAAGAGAAAGATGATTGAGACAGAACCTGAACCACAGTACTGGAAATAGCCGATTCGCTAGGAATTTAGAGCTTGGATTTCAGCAACTGCTGATTACACACAGTGTTCTTGCAAGGAGGAGAGTGTTCATTTCAAAGACACGCTTATGTTCCAGACACGAGTCTACAAGTAAGTTACTTTCATGATTCTCTCCCGAATATACAATAAGTTATTTAAACGAACACATATCATAAGACAAACAATTTGGAATACTAAGGATTTCTTTTCATTTTCAACCCTTCCTTCATTCATTAAAAAATCCAACTCAAGCCAACAAACAACCTCTAATTTTTTCCATTTTTACCTTTTTTGCAAAGTGGTCCAATCATTTTAATTGACACGGAAGCAGTTCATGCAGTTCATTCCTTCACATTGATACCATCAAATAAGCTCAGAATCAATTCTTTGAATTTATACATATTTTTTTTTTAGAAACACTACAAGCCTAACTTTCAATACATCTGTTGTGCTATAAAAGGCAGCAATCTTTTTCTAAGGCATTGCAAGTTGGTACTTCATTTAAATCATCACAATGTACTCTATCCCATAAAATCTACTTTGGACGCATTGTTCTGAATATTGGCATAGAGTGCCAGGAAAATACATGACGTATTCCGCACACCTATTATTGCAAGATGCCATTTGACATGAGTATAAGGAACAGTTCTGTCTGGACAAGAAGTAGTAGAGAGCCCTCTCAAGGTTTTATAATGTTTCAAAACGACTCTTTTCTTGGTTTAAGTGAGAGAACAAAACATTTAAATATACAGAAAAAATAGTTTCAAATATGATTTTCTCAATATGAATTTTTTTTTACTGTTTTTCCTATCTTCTTCTACAAAGTTCAATGAAATCTTTTAAGAAGTTAGGCATACAACTGCTTTAAAAAGCTCCACATATGGAATTTTTGATCTTTTGTACTTTAAGAACAATTAATGTCTTTCGTGGAAATTTGAGAGGAATTATTTTCCTTCCAAACCTTATTTTAATTTTTTAATTTTTTTATCAAACAGAAACTATTCAAGATATCAAAAACACATAAATGAGTGCACAGACATTGGTTTGAAGTTTCTATGTGCAAAGTTATAAACATCTCAAAGGAAAACTGTAGGAGCCTATTGTTTTTTAACCAAAAATTTAAGACAGCAGCCGCTTTATGACAACTAAATTAATTTTTTAACGATTTTTCACAATTTTTTTACCTGTAATCAAATCATGCTGAATTCATTTATGAAGCTTTAAATTGTATATCTCTTCAAACTAAGATTAAATCACTGTCAAGACCCGTCCCTCCTCCTCTTAGGAGGGATGCAAGGTGATTATGCAGGGATATGACCTTTAAATCCTTTATCTTTTTTAAAAATTGTTTTAAATACTTATAAAATTCAAAATTTTTGCTGAGAAACTTTAGAAAACCTGTATATTTTTTTTTTTTTATTACTCACTTGAGGATTCGGCAAATCGGACAGTACAGCAAGGATTTAGTACATATATCGTGTTTTTATAACATATTTATTTTGATTTGTTGCACACAGAATCACTCTCCAGAACGAAGGTCAAGTTGCCTTGGATTACAAATGGCAAGTTATCATGGATAATTTCACCCCAACGATCCAACGTCCGCACTTTTATGTCAGAAGGTGAGAGGCCTGAATCTCGTGTTGATGTCATTGATTCCTCGTGACGCATCGCCATCGAACCGCATTTGGAACAATTCCAGCTGGCAAAATGGCTTCTTGCATCGGCCAAGTTCGCTACTTTGGATGCTAATGATTATGAAGGAAGACTCATTTGCAGGTAAGTGTCGACTTGAAAACCTTGCATCGACACACATTTTGAGAGTCTGACTTAATTCAATTCAATTCAATAAAAAATTTTATTCATCCATAAAAAGGAAATTTGTAGCGATTAACATCAGCATAAAAATTAATAGATTTCAAAATGGAAATTTTAAAGTAAGTAAAATAAGAGTAAGATTAAGAAAGTAAATAAATTTAATAGCCAGGATTATAAGCAATACGATCAACAACAAATTTTAAGAGAGTAAAAGAACACATTGTGATATGCTAAATATAAAAATCAATGATCTATGTGTATAAGTATGTATATAATATGGACGTATGAAAACAGTTTCATGAGTGTCTACTGAATAAGCTCTTTCATGGAGTCAAAAAGTCTGACACCGATATGTAAATAGAACTTACAGTGTCTTTCAATTGACAGACTACTGGTTGAAATTCAGAAAACCCATCGATTGAAATACTGTGAAATGTGACAAATCTCTAGCAGGTGAAAACAATGATATCCTTAAAGATAATAATAAGTTTAGATATCACTGCAGTCAAAAAAAGTTTCAGGAATGGTGTTGTAATACAAAACAGCTTACCTGAGATGAATGAGCAAATGTGTAAGTAAAACCCAGCTGAAAATAAGCAACGGTGTAATGAAATGAAAAGAAAAGAAATAAAGAACACCAAAATAAGCAACGAAATGGAAGAACAATGTAATGAAAAAAAAAAAAAAAGAAAAGAAATAAAGAACACCAAAAAAAGCAAATAAGGAACCTATAATTTTGTCCTGACTTCCAGTATTCCGTTCATGAGCAAAGACGAGCATGGGCCAGTGATTGGCTTGAAAGGAAGGAGCCTGATGCCGTACTGCCATTTTGAACTGGATGACTCGGACTATCTGTCTGGTGCCAGAAGGAATCCAGAGCTCAGGGGGCCTGGAGGTGCTCCTGGTCAACCCTTGACCCTAACACACGCGTGATTGAGTTCACTGTTTGTGGCACAGGTGTCAAGAGTTACAAGTAAGTACATGAAAACATCAGTTAAATGAAGAAAATATTATCCCTCTGTCACTGTGTTACATTTTGGCTTCAGTTTAAATTTATTTGAGTGTTTGCATTGATGTCATTTCTATAAATGTTTTGTCTTATCAAGAAAAGATGAATTGTTTGTTTATTTGTGTTTCTTATTGCTCCAGGTTCTAATTAGCGTGTTAAGAATAAATCTTTCACATCTGAAACTTGAAACCCATCTAATGTCTTATTTTCTTCATGAGATTCATTAGATATAAAATATAACTTACATCAATTATCTAAGGAAGATTACAGAAATTTTGATTTAAAAAACCCATCAATCAAACCTAAACATAGTTTTGTCCTCATCCATTTCCAACAAGTAGCTTGTTGTATATCATTGCATAAAGCCTGAAGAATGTTTTTGTCATTTAATGGATTTACAGGGGTGTTAACATTATATCTGTTTGCTTTCAGGGAATTTGGCATTGTTAACCCAACCAATGAACCATTCACCTTTGAATGGATATGTGAAGATGAGAATGATCCCAAGCAGCCATCTTGTTTCAAGTGTCTCCACCCAGAAGGCCAGGTCAGATCTGGTCGAAAGTTTAAAGTGAGTTGGATTTTTACCGTCTCACCTTCATGATGTACCCTGAATAAGATTTTCTTTGTCTTTACTGCGTTTATCCTTTCTGTCGTTTTCAATAGAGAGTTTTTATCTTCTTTGCTTTGTCATGAGAAACAAGAATGTATAAAAAAAAAAGTTGTTAAGTGTCTTTCTCAAGGAACACAACACTAGACCTAGCATTGCCATGATTCAGAAGTAGGACCTCATGACCTAAAGTCTGGCAGCCCTACCACTCAATTGTTTATGCTACTTTCAAAACAAGTGTTAGAATTTGCAAAACGCTCTTACAACAGTTTCTAATAATCTTTTCATGTTAAGCAATCTGATTTTTAAATGTTTTGAAAGTAAATGGGTAGTGGAATCAATGAAAATCTTATCATTTCCATTTTGTCACAGGTTGGATTTGAGTTTCTATCCAATCAGTTGGACATTGTGGAGTCTTTCTGGAGATTTGTCATTCCAGCTCAAGGGATCTCTGTCTTGTTCTTATTGGTTGGAAACACCAGGGAACCAGACATTTGTCCAGACAGGTCTCATCTCAACTTTAAGGCTCTTCTTATAGGTAAGCCCCATAGATGATTGCTTTTTGTATATAAATATATATATAAAGAAAAAAGTTGGATAAATGCTATCCATAATTGAGGGGAGGGAGGGGGAGGGGGTTGTTTAGTTTGGGAAAAACAACAAAATTTCATTTGCATGCATAGCTACCAACCAGGATGTATAAAACGTATTCAGTACGCACTTTGGCTTTGAGTCCATACGTCTGTATTTACCTTGTAAAGCATGTATTTGAAAGTTAACTGTATTTTTTTTTTCAAGAAACCCTAAGTTAATGGCAGAGACTCAGAAACATTGGGTTGAAAATCTGGAGGCGCAAATCTGTGTTGACAAAAATATTATCACATTTCGCTTGAAAAGCCGGCGATTTAATTATTTTTTTACCCTAGTTGGGGTTAACTCAAGTCAAATCATCAATGTTTTCTGAAATATTGTGGGCCGTCTTTCAAGTGAAAATTAGTTTGTGTGGTCAGAGTCTGTTTTTCGATTTTTAAAAGGTTGGCAGCTGTGTACTTGTATTTTCAATCGTGTGTGTAACAGTAGATTCTTCCCCTCCACCCCCTGTTTTGTTTTGTTTTGTTTTGTTTTGTTTTTCAAACTTCGTAACGCTTGTGTTCACACGTTTTTGTAGAACAAGGCATTTTATCATTGTTTGTAATGTTTATCTTCGTCACCGTGGTTTGCTGCAGTTTGTAAAATTTTGTCCTTTCCCCCCCCCGACTCCCTAATGGCTTACTTTGATTATTTGTTCAACAGGTAGAGAGGCAGTCGAAACAATATACTTGTCAAACAGAGAGAATGGCTACTTTAATTTTGGCTTTGTTGAGGATTCCTGCTACTCAGAGGGTTATGCGTCTCATCTGAAAGTCGTCCCAATGTCTGGACAAATTCCACCAAATTCTCGGTAGGTGTTTTCAACGAGTGTCAAGGTGATAAAGGCACTTGATGTTTTTTCCATTAGATTAAATTTACGTGGACAAATCGTCATGAGAATTGAAATGGGAGACTGGCAATGGATAGAGAGAATATCCGTTAGGTAACCACAGGCGCAATACTCAGAAGGAAAAGCAGTTGATGAGGATGGTGATGAGAATGAAATGACTTTTCATAAGTTTTCATAAGTTTTTGTATTCATTTATATGTTGTTGGTTTGTATTTACATCCGTGGATGCGTCACAATAGTTCTACAGAACTATTAAAAACTGATTACATTTGCCCGTATGTGTGTGTGTGTGTGTGTGTGTGTGTGTGTGTGTGTGTGTGTGTGTGTGTGTGTGTGTGTGTGTAGGTATGTGTATGTATACGTGTGGTTTAAGAAGTTTGTGAATGTGAAATAACTTACATCTGTCGTTATTCTATTTTTGGAAAATAAATTCAAATTTAATTATTTCTTTTCACACGCATACAAAGCTTCTTTAATGAATGGCATTTGACCTATTCCCATGGCATTTGACCTATTCCCATGGCATTTGACCTATTCCCATGGCATTTGACCTATTCCCATGGAATTTGACCTATTCCCATGGCATTTGACCTATTCCCATGGCTTTTGACCTATTCCCATGGCTTTTTTTGCTAATTGCAGTATTCCAATAGACCTCCACTTTGCACCGACATCTGAGAAGGAAGTGAACTTCAACCTACTGTGCACCATTCCAGGCAAGGTGTCGCCCAACACACTGAATGTGAAGGCCGAAGGTTACACAATGAACTGCATTCTGAGGTGTGAGGATTCTACTGGTAACATGGTGGAACTCAGTGACAGGGCCATCAACAAAATCAACTTTGGAGAGGTAAACAGTGCAAAATACCTAGGAGTTTCAATAGCTATAAAATTGCAATGGAAAGAGAGCACTATGCAGAAAAGCAAATTATGTCATTTTAGCCTTCCTTAGAAGAAACCTTTACAACTGTCCCCGAGATGTAAAAGAGAAAGTGCTACACGGCTTTAGTAAAACCAGTCTTAGATTATGGTAGCTGTGATGGGACCCACACCAACAGACCTACATACAAGAGATTGAGAAAGTGCAAAAGAATGCAGCCTGTTTTATGACTAATGATGATCATATATACACTAGAGGAAATACCGAGACCGACATGGGACTCACTTCAATTTGATAACATTAGAACTAGTTTGGTTCTTGGTGTTTCATTATCTTACATTGGAAATGAAATTAGTGTGAAGCTATAGGGGTTTACCAATGAAAAATTTTGATTTAATTTGAATGGCAGTCTAGCATTTGAGTTTTGAGTTTGGGTTGGAAAACAATTATCAATCACTATTTCTTTTCTCTCTCTCTCTCTCTCTCTCTCTCTCTCTCTCTCTCTCTCTCTCTCTCTCTCTCTCTCTCTCTCTCTCTCTCTCTCTCTCTCTCTCTCTCTCTCTCTCTCTCTCTCTCTCTCTCTCTCTCTCTCTCTCTCTCTCTCTCTCTCTCTCTCTCTCTCTCTCTCTCCTCTCTCTCTCTCTCTCCTCTCCTCTCCTCCTCCTCTCTCCCTCTCTCTCTCTCTCCCCCTCTCTCTCTTTCCTCCCCTCTCTCTCTTTCCCCTCTCTCTCTCTTTCCCTCTCTCTCTCTCTCTTCTT
>JAXRKP010000386.1:22500-75000 GCA_037039925.1 Doris montereyensis | reverse complement strand
TTCTTTGGCATTGGAAGTGAAATGAAGGTAAGGTGTAGTCTCAGCATTTCAGACCATCATTCTGTAATAATGTTTTTAAAATTATATTATAATATGTTTTGTTATATAATTCTGCTAAAATATTATTATCTACGCAATGGTTTCTACTCGTAATTACCTAGACACGATCATCATGTTTTAACATTTTTTAAAAATGTGATTATTTGTTACTTTTGTGAAAAACAGGCAAATGTCACATGGTCTTATCCTTAATGTGTTAGTTTTGTGAAACATAGGAAATGTTTTGTTCTTCTTATCCTTAATTGAGCCAGATCAACAATATCTTCTTGGTTTTGCACGTTTAACCCTATAAGCAGCAGAGTGCCCAAAGCCACCCGACATGGGCAGAGATATCTCAATGATTGCCTAACACTCTTGAGCCAATCGGCAGCATCAAAATTGTCGCAGTTCCAGTACAATGGCTGCAGTTCCAGTACAATGGCTGCAGTTCCAGTACAATGGCTGCAGTTCCAGTACAATGGCCCTAGTTCCAGTACAACGACTGTAGTTCCAATACAATGACTGCAGTTCCAGTACAATGACCATAGTTCCAGTACAATGACTGTAGTTCCAGTACAATGACTGTAGTTCCAATACAATGACTGCAGTTCCAGTACAATGGCCGCAGTTCCAGTACAATGACTGTAGTTCCAGTACAATGGCTGTCATGACTGACTGAAAATTAAAGATTTTATGCAGGAAAATAACTTTGCTATACGTTTTCCCAAAGTTTTGTAAATCGTTTGTATTTTTGTTATTTCCTGTCCAAATTTCGAGATTTTGGGATCAATTTGAATAAAACTTGTAGTGAAGCACGAAATGAAAATCTTGATTGTAGGGCAATGAGAAAATAATGTAATGAATAAAGCGTAAATCTACCTACAAAATCTTCATGAACAACTGCCGTAAACCTGTCGGTGTGTTTGATCTTTTGATTAGATTGCCGGAGACGAGAGCATGTCTTGGGTAGTCTGACAAATCACAAGCCTGTATTTGGATCCAGAGGGCTCTGGGGGAGGGGAGGGTGAAACCAGCAAAGTGAGCCACTTTGCGTCCTACAGTTGTTAGTGTAAAAATTCACATCTTTTTGGGTACTAAATACGATCTGACACAAAATAATGGAATTCATCTCATCAAGATATAAATGAACACTATCTTCGAACATAAAGATTCCAGTCTAGATCCCATCAAAATTGGATGAGAAAAGAAAATAATACAATTAAAAGATAACAACTAAGAAAATTTCGCTTCGCTGGGTCAATTTCATAGTTTTTGCCATCATTCTTCTTTTGTTTTCAATCTGACACCAATAAAGGTATTAGTCTCTTAGGATGAGTTTTCCTGGCTGACTAATGTATCCCTGCAGCAGTTGACTGTGACGTACCTACTATCGGTGGTCGGAGGAAATGCATCGATGGTTTATAAATTTACTGTCTTCTGAGTGGTCACTTTTCTGGGGGCTTGAAGAGCATAAATAAAACCAATCAGAGTCAGAGAATTGATGGACTGAAACAGAATCACTCTTTTAACAGACTAGAGAATGAGCCAATGATGATAGACTAGAGAATGAACCGATGACGATAGACTAGAGAATGAGCCGATGACGATAGATTAGAGAATAAGCTGATATGACTAGAGAATAAGCCGATGATGATAGACTAGAGAATGAAGGAATGATAGACTAGAGAATGAGCCGATGACGATTAGACCGAGAGAATGAACCGATGATGATATGACGATAGACTAGAGAATGAGCCGATGACGATAGACTAGAGAATGAGCCGATTAGAGAATAAGCGATAGACTAGAGAATGAGCCGATGACGATAGACTAGAGAATGAACCGATGATGATAGATTAGAGAATAAGCGATAGACTAGAGAATAAGCCGATGACGATAGACTAGAGATTATGAATAGATTAGAGAATAAACCGATGACGATAGATTAGTTTTTAAGCTAGATAGATTATGAAGCCGATGACGAGATTAGAGAATAAGCGAGACGATAGATTAGAGAATGAGCCGAGATTAGAGAATAAGCCTTAGATATGACTAGAGAATGAGCCGATGACGCGATTAGACTAGAGAGAATGAGCCGATGACGATAGACTAGAGAATGAACCGATGACGATAGACTAGAGAATGAGCCGATGACGATAGACTAGAGAATAAGCCGATGATGATATGACTAGAGAATAAGCCGATGACGATAGACTAGAGAATGAGCCGATGACGATAGACTAGAGAATATGAGCCGATGACGATAGACTAGAGAATGAGCCGATGACGATAGACTAGAGAATAAGCCGATGACGATAGACTAGAGAATGAAGCCGATGACGATAGACTAGAGAATGAGCCGATGACGATAGACTATAAGCCGATGACGAGACTAGAGAATTGATAGACAGAGAATCAGAGTGTTATGAATTTAAAGAATAGATGTCCTGAAGTATGAGCAAGAATTAGATGACGAAGTTAACACTAGCTCATGAATAATAATTTTTAAAAATGCACCGATCGAAAGAGTTAACAATGTGAATGTGAAAAATGAGAGTGACAATAGCTAGGACAAAAAGCTCAAACGCTCTCATGGAAAAAAAATCGTGGTTTTTTGTATTTTTCTCACACTCTAGATTGAAGTAGCAGATCCCAAACAGAAGTGCGTCAACCTTGGAGCCAGGATGGTGGGAGATAACATAAAGAAGTACATTCCCATTGTCAATAACAGCCCTGCTCCCATAACCTTTAATTTAGCCTTGACCCCCTCTGAGCCTGCTCTTCAACACAAGGAGATTTTGAGCATCTGTCCCAGGGATAAGATCACCCTGGGAGCCCAAAGGAGGAACCGTGAAGGTCGAGGTTTTGTTCAGACCCAAAGCCCGAATCCCTCAATTCACAGAAGAGGTATTGCATTATTGAGTTTAGTTGAATAATATAATTGGTCCCATTCTTTTATACACGTAAAAGCTTTAGATTCAGCATTGAATCCTTAGTTTTAGAAGAAAAGAAATATCTAGCCGTGGAGAAACTAGAGCTGTGCAATGAAAAGGTATAATATCCCCATGTATGTATTTGATTTTATCCACGTCCACAACTAAGGTGATCACGGCAGTTTTGGTTGGATTATTAACTTTGCTCAGATCGCCTTGTAAACAGCCAAGGGATCTTTAACGTGCACAGAGTGTTGTCAGCTACACATGGGACCTCCTTTTTTATCATCCATCTCTGATGGGACTAGGTGTTGATCCACTTACCTGGACCAGGGGGATAGAATTTACTCGAAAAAAAACGAGAACAATTTTCAACCGTCGGCGGGGCTAGAACCCACGGCCTTTAGGTTGAGAGGCTGACACCTTGCCTTTGGACTACGGAGTCCCCCTGTTATCCTACAGCGTCTATTGAAAAAACAAAGAACATGAACCTGCTCACCTGATTCCCTGCTTGTCGACAATCCGTCTTTAAAAATATCTCCTTTTATTTTTTTGATAATAAATAACTTAAACGAGAATTTTCTATAGCACTTAAGAAAAAACAGCGACTTAAAAATCATCTAATCTAATTATGGAACACAACAGCTGATGTCAAATGTATATGTTTAAAAGATTAAGGAGATGACAGTTTATCATTTCTCTCAAAACGATAACACAAATTTGATTATTAAAATTCTTGTTTTGCGAAAGCTCTACTTTCTATAGTGTAAGGAAATTCATCCATGTTTTGCTAAGACGGTTAAACATAGTAATTTATCTTATCCGCATAGATCTGTGTGTGCTTGTTGATGAAATCATAAGCTTGATAATGCTTTGTTTAAGTTAAGTAATACTTTCCTTTAGGCTCATAAAATCACTTAGAAAATTTAAATGACAAGAATGCAAGGATCTGACGGATGGCTGGTTCCTGTTATGGAAGGGTATAACCTAACTAAAGTCAGAATCAAATCTTGCTTTTGCAACAAAGAATGCGATTGCTGAGAATTTACATGTGCAAACTCAAAGCATGTTTTATGGATAATATTAAAAATAGAAGTCTTCTCAACAAAGGACAATTAACTATTATGGCATAGGTCATGCTGAACTGTGTACAGATTTTTCATTTAGTTCATGTTATGCGTTATTTACAGTCCTTTATACGAATTCCTCATATTGCATCCCATCCCCCCCCCCCCATTTCCCTCCTCCAAAAGGTCCTTCTTGAGTGTGCTGGTATGTCTCAGCCTCTTTTTTGTGGTCAAGGATCTTGCCTGGGCATGGAAGTCTCTCTGGACTCCGACGCACTGTCCTTCGGCACCGTTTTCCAGCGAAGCAGCTCTTCCCGCAGGCTGGTCATGTACAACACAGGGGATATGAACACCAAGTAAGTCACAGTAAAGTAGTATGAATGCTAGATATAGCTTCCTCCATGTTAACAAAAAACACAGGCACACTCACAACTCTCTGTCTCTGTCTCTGTCTCTGTCTCTATCTCTGTCTCTCTGTCTCTGTCTCTGTCTCTGTCTCTCTCTCTCTGTTTCTGTCTCTCTCTCTCTCTCTCTCTCTCTCTCTCTCTCTCTCTCTCTCTCTCTCTCTCTCTCTCTCTCTCTCTCTCCCTCCCTCCCTCCCTCCCTCTCCTGTCTCTCTGTCTCCCTGTCTCTGTCTCTCTGTCTCTGTCTCTGTCTCTCTCTCTCTGTCTCTCTCTCTCTCTCTCTCTCTCTCTCTCTCTCTCTCTCTCTCTCTCTCTCTCTCTCTCTCTCTCTCTCTCTCTCTCTCTCTCTCTCTCCCTCCCTCCCTCCCTCCCTCCCTCCCTCTCTCTCTCTCTCTCTCTCTCTCCTCTCTCTCTCTCTCTCTCTCTCTCTCTCTCTCTCTCTCTCTCTCTCTCTCTCTCTCTCTCTCTCTCTCTCTCTCTCTCTCTCTCTCTCTCTCTCTCTCTCTCTCTCTCTCTCTCTCTCTCTCTCTCTCTCTCTCTCTCAAAAGTACAGCCTGTCATCCTCTCCCTCTCCAACATCCCCACATCTCTTCCAAGAAAGATAAAAAAAAAAGAAAGACTAGGAGAGAATCAAAAAAGGGAAAAACTACAGAAGCAAAAAAATCTAGAAAAATCCCCAGCATCATGGCATTGAAAAGCTATTAGACATTAGCCCCATATTTGCTTGACATTCAGTTCATGAGAGTCTTTTCTAAAGCACAATGTATTTGCTGCTATAATGAACCCAATTGAAGGAAATTGTTATATAAAACACAATATAATAATAGGCCTACAATGTAGTTGTTATAATTAATCCAAATTAAATAAGTCTTTTTTCTAAAATACAATGCAATGATAAATGTTACAATGATTCGCAATGACATGAAACTCTCGTCTCAAACATAAGACAATAGCTTTCATAATGAATTCCCATTAAATAATCCTCTTGGCTAAGAAGACCCAATATAACAGCTGTTCCTATGAATCTCCTCATGTTTTGATTGATCCTAAAAAGAATAGATTGATTTTATTCCTGAATGCTTCAGCTGTTCCTATGAATCTTCTCATGTTTGAATGATCCTAAAAAGAATAGATTGATTTTATTTCTGAATGCTTCAGCTGTTCCTATGAATCTTCTCATGTTTTGATTGATCCTAAAAAGAATAGATTGATTTTATTCCTGAATGCTTCATTTGTGTGCCTTTGCAATCTTTCTAGGTTCCATTGGGACACCAAGGCTTTCAGACCCGACTTCTCTATCCATCCAGTGGATGGATTTATCACGCCAGGTATGGAGGTGACGTTTGATGTGGAATTCCACCCCCATACAATCAGCGGAGATATTAGATATGAAGTGAGTAACTCTTTCTTTTGGCTTCTAAACCCCTCCTTACCCCCCCCCCCCCCCCGGTACCCTATGTATTAATTTTCTTTTGTCTGAGTACATAGGAAAAGTTATCTTAAAGATAAAACAGATGGATTTATAGTCAATATCCACGCCAAGTGCAGGCTCACCAACTGTACATCATTTATCCCCTAGCAGGCCATTTCATTCAAAGTCCTTCTCAACTCTCCGGGGAGCATACAGTGGAAAAACTTGTAAGGCACTTCATACTAACAGTCTGACAAGATCTTTCTCTACCTTTAGCTACTCATTCACACCTGAGTCAAGTGAGGAAAATAGAGTGAAGTACCTTTCCTCAGAGTACAACGTTGTGAAAAAATCCCACATGTGCCAGTGGTGGAGCTTAAACAAGTGTCGTCGGGATTACAAGCTCACAACACTACATTTCAGCTACACCAACACCTTAAAATGCCATGTCAGCCTTTCAGTCCAGAACAGAGACAAGGGGATTTGCCTTTTGCTGCATCTTATCTATTTTTTCCAATATTTTTTTCTCCAGAAATTACGATGTTTCTTGGACGACAAATCTCACAAGCCAGTCACTTTGACGCTGACCGGGTCATGCACTGGAATTCCGCCAGTGAAGGAAATACAGAATTTCCAGTCAGTGGTGCGCCAGATAGACACCAAACAGCTGTCCATCTCCAACAAGACCAACCAGCTGTGGGTTCTCAAGCCGGTCATTGACGGCGAGTATTGGAGTGGACCGGTCACCTTCACTGTTGAGCCGCAGCAAACCAAGGGCTACGAGCTGACCTATTTTCCCCTGACCATGACTTCTGAGAACAAAAAGCATATGGTGAGTGATTCACACTCTCTTTGTGTAGTAAAAGAAATTTGTTTTACTGAATGCCAACATCCTGATCTCATGAACCACTAACACGCTTCATGCAGCCGTTATTTATATATTGACGGCAAAGGTCGCAAACCGGGTAGTAAGTCCAAATTTGGATGTTTTGAGAAAATCAAAGAAAACGATGCTGCGCTTTTAATCTATTTCCACAAGCATATATGGTGGGCAAGTATCAGGAACTAAACTAGACCCAAATAGGGATACACGGATTGCTTATACAGGTTTCTATTGGGTCTTGTGCCACGGAATCATAACTAGACGAATTCCTATTGGTAAATCATAACTAGACAAAGCATAGGGGCTTCCTATTGGTTCTTGTGGAATCATAACTAACAGAAAAGAATTCATAAATAAACTAGACAAAGCATAGGGCTTCCCATTGGTTCTTGTGTCATGGAATCATGGAATCATAACTAGACAAAGCATAGGGCTTCCTATGGGTTCTGTGTCATGGAATCATAACTAGGATAAAGCTTTCTATTGGTTCTTGTGTCATGGAATCATAACTAGACAAAGCATAGGGGCTTCCTATTGGTTCTTGTGTCATAGAATCATAATTAGATGATTGGTTTTTGTGCCACGGAATCATAACTAAACGAGCATAGGGGCTTCCTATTGGTTCTTGTGCCACTGAATCATAACTAGAAGAAGCATAGGGGCTTCCTATGGAATCATAACTAGACAAAGCATAGGGGCTTCCTAATGGTTCTTGTGTCATGGAATCATAACTGGACAAAGCAAGGGGCTTCCTAAAAAGATTGTTATTAATTTTAGACACACACAGTCTGCGAGTTTCACCACTCGATATTACATAGTATTAGCATTATTTTACTGGTTCGCAATGGAAAGCATTATAACATTCTGTCACGATAAGACAAAGATTATTTTGTAATTGAAATGAAGGAGTCTATATAACTTCATGAAAATTTTTCACAGATACATCACATTTGTATCAGATGTTTATATACACACATACATACATACATACATACACACATACACACACACACACACACTCATATATCACCCATCATTCTTTGGGTAGGGGCATAGGTCACAGGCAGTAACTGACAGAGTTGTCTATCTCTCACATTTGTTTCCCCTTGTTGCCAAGAATACCTGTGACTTCACATCTCTGTCTCTCTGTCTCGTCTCCACGTGTCTCTAGGTTGACCCCGTTTTCTTTTAGCCTGTGGGTTCCAACAGAAAGCTTGTCTTGGAATGCTTGTTTGCGTGAAAGCTTTCTCAATGTATGCCAAACGCAACACAATTTCTTTCATGCAGATGCAATTTCTCTTTCAAAGGCCTCCTCCCCTATTCTGTGCCATGACTCAGCATTGCTTTATGTTTTACATATAAAAACCCAATTCCATTTGCACAAAGGGTGTACTGCCACACGTCTTCAAACTTGCAATTTTAGAGTTGTAGAAGAAAAGAAGAAGAAGAAGGAAGGAGGAGGAGGAAGAGAGGAGGAGGAGGAGGAGGAGGAGGAGGAGGAGGAGGAGGAGGAGGAGGAGGAGGAGGAGGAGGTAGGAGGAGGAGGAGGAGGGAGGAGGAGGAGGAGGAAGAGGAAGAAGAGGAGGAGGAAGAAGAGGAGGAGGAGGAAGAGGAGGAGGAGGAGGAGGAGGAGGAGGAGGAAGGAGGAGGAGGAGGAAGATGATTATGTTATGAGCTCTTTAATGACTTCTCCCTTTTAAACCTTTTTGGACGTGACTTTGAGAATTAAATGCTTGGAACAACTGTTTATTTTGTTTTCCACAGGGCTCCATATTCTTCCCTATGCCAGATGGCTCAGGTCTCTTGTTTAACTTGACTGGCACGGCCGAGCCTCCTAAAGCCATTTCAAAAATACAAAGAGACGTGCCGTGTAAGACGAGTTTCACCGAACTGCTGTCCGTCACTAACTGGCTGAAGAAGCCACAACGGTAAAAGGGCATTTCAGTATGGCTAGATTTGCAAAAGTTTTTTTGTTTTAGAAACATTTCCATTTCCTGCCATAAATGAGAGCAAATAAAACAAAACAGACTTTTTACAGACTCCTGATTTTTGTAAATCTTATAACAGAAATCAGATGTCACAAAGCACTAAAAATTTTGTCGTCCTTATTGCCCAACTGAGTAGGAGAATTGATTATATACGTGTATCGTAATCTTTTAACTTTTCTTTTATAACTAGAGTTTCATCCTTCATCTTTCTTTTTAGAAATGGAAAAAAAATATTTAAATGTTACTAAAAAACATTTACTAGCACAATGTTATGTTGGTCAAATATTTATTTTTCACAGATAAATATGTCAATTTCTTGGAGTTCTTCATTTGTTAACTTAATCCTAGTTTAATGATAGCAACCATACAGTACAGATCAAAGTATAGAAACGTATTTTGTATATAGCTTTAATGATTTACTGGTAGTAACATTCTTTTGCTTCTCACATCTATGAAAACATCAGATTACAAACATTGACAATTTCAAATTTCACAGATTCCGAGTCAAGACAGAGTCACTGAAGCCAGACAAACTGGACCCAGGCACCACTGTGAAGGGCGTGGAATACGTGGATGTACCAGCCAATGGAAAGAAAGATTACAAACTGACGTTCTATGCTTACAGAGAGGGTCAAACCACTCTCAAGGTTAGTATGATTTGCATTTGCAGCTGTAAAAGATTCTCTTTAATAAGGAAACAACCGGGTAAGATTATCACTACAATGATGATAATTATTTTTATAGAATATAAGATAGATATCTGTCTGCAGTGACAGTAGAAACAGAAATAGTGTAAGCAGTAGCAGTAATAGTAGTAGTAGTAGTAGTAGTAGTAGTAGCAGTAGCAGCAGTAGTAGTAGTAGTAGAAAGTAGTAGCAGCAGTAGTAGTAGCAGTAGCATAGTAGTAGTAGTAGTAGCAGCAGTAATAGTAGAAGTAATAGTAGTAGTAGTAGCAGTAGTAGTAGTGGTAGTGAGTAGTTGCATAAGAAGTAGTAATAGTAGTGGCAGTAGTAATAGTTGTAGTAGTAGGAGTAGTAGCGCTAGTAATAGTTGTAGTAGTAGGAGTAGTAGTGGTGGTGATAGTAGTAATAGGTAATTTTTGTAGTAGTAATAGTAATGGCAGTAGAAGTAGCAGTATTGAAAATAAAAGTAATTGTAATGAAAATAGGTAGGTTTAGCAGCAAAGTTAGCAGTTTTTGTAGTAGCGCTAGTTAAACGGATAAAGGACAGAAAGTAATCAAACGTAAATACATGAAAAATTTACAAGTTTGAACAACCTAGAAAAGTGGTTGCAAACTTATTTTCCTGCATTTGAGGCCAGATGCTATTTGAAGATTTTGCAAACTTATTTTCCTGCATTTGAGGTCAGATGCTATTTGAAGATTTTGCAAACTGATTTTCCTGCATTTGAGGTCAGATGCTATTTGAAGATTTTAAGAAGTTTTCATACGCATGCATATTCTTTCCTTTTGGCAGGTCACATTTGTCAATGAATCCTACCGGTGAGTTTCAGTTCTATGAGCTGACCTTCCGGGCCACCAAGCCTGGGACGATTTCAACCATTCACCTGACCTCACCTGTGCGGCAGAGTGTCCCACACACCATCAAAGTTGAGAACCGTTGTCGTACCAGGTCACCTTCAGTATCAGCTGCTCCGTGCCAGAAGTCCTCATGCCAAATCAACTGGTTGTTCCAGCAAATTCACAGGTAATTAATCAATCAGCCATTGTTAGTAAGGTGAAAACATACCTGCTTTAAATTTACCCTTTCTACGCTGGCTGAAATGGGCACTGTAGGAAACCACACCCTTTTGTTTATATTAGTTGACTACAAGTCTTTGTAATGTAAATTAGGGTTTTATTCCTCGAGAAATTTATGAGAGAGGAAATCTCAATAGTTTAAATTGTCGGTAAATTATTAATCATTCATAAATTGAAGTGGTCATTTCAATAATGTGTCTATGTCCACTTTCATGAAAAAGAAGACAGAGAGATAATCCTGGGGAATGAAAGGAAATCACGCTTCCAGAAAAATATGAAAGTGATGTGATGAAAACACATTACAGTTTTAGCTGTTTGAAACTTGGAATTCCCAAAGCCATCTGTGCCTAAGTCCATAGTTTTTGGTATTTTTTATCTAGATGACGTAATTGTGACTTAGATACACTATTGAAATGACCCTTCAGTTATATGTTTACATAAATATTCCATCTATATTAATGAGTTTGACAAATATAAAAACGATAACATTGTTCAACACTGAGACTGAAGTTTAAATTGTTTTTACAGGGTCATTTCAGCTTTTGAGTATCAGCCCCTGAAAGTTGGGGAGATCCAAGGGCGTTTGGAATTGACCTGTTCTGACCTTGGCCTCTACACTTACGATCTGACACTAACAGCAACCCCTGGAGCACCAGAAAAAGCCATCTATTTCAGATCTGGGCTAGGCTCTAGCAATATGCAGGTTGCTAAATTCCTGAATTTTGCTAAACAAAAAACTGACTACCTCTGTAAGGTATGTATTATGGCTCTGAGTGTGTGTGTGTGTGTGTGTGTGTGTGTGTGTGTGTGTATGTCTGAGAGAGATATCTGGGAGAGAGAGAGAGAGAGAGAGAGAGAGAGAGAGAGAGAGAGAGAGAGAGAGAGAGAGAGAGAGAGAGAGAGAGAGAGAGAGAGAGAGAGAGAGAGAGAGAGAGAGAGAGAGAGAAGAGGAGAGGAGAGGGAGGGAGAGAGAGGGACAGAGACAGAGACAGAGACAGAGACAGAGAGAGAGAGAGAGAGAGAGAGAGAGAGAGAGAGAGAGAGAGAGAGAGAGAGAGAGAGAGAGAGAGAGAGAGAGAGAGAGAGAGAGAGAGAGAGAAGGAGGGAGGAGGGAGGGAGGGAGGGAGAGGGATACACACATACAGATATTCACACAAATGAACAAAGACAAAGAGACAAAAACAGACACAGACAGACAAAAAAAAAGACAAAAATATCTTTGTGGAATTCCTAAATTCAGTATCATGTCAAACTACCGGCTACCTTCCACTTTGCTCTATGTATTATTCCATCGTGTTCTGTAACTACTTTTTTTTTTTAAATATCACAATCACGATAAAAACATTTTATTTTTATCTTAATAACGTGACAAGAGTCACAAATAATATTGTCTGTCTAGCGCTGTACATACTGTAGGTGTATGCACTGGCAATGAAAGAAGGCATATCCTGTTATTCTGGTTGGTTTAGATGAACATGGGTTCCCTCCCTTGAAACATGGAAAGAAAACAAACAAAAAACAGAACATATCAAACATACCCCCTCCCCCTCCCACCGCCTCCCCCAAATGAAAACAAACAACCCAACAAAACAAACAACCCAACAACCCAAAAACATACCCCCTCCCCCCCAAACCGAGCAAAACCCACTCTCCCACTCCCCGACCCTCACTACCTATGAAAAAAATGTCTTAATGTCATAACCAAGAAATTGAAATCGATGTTTAAATCTCCTCACAGATTGACAACTCTAATTTCCATGTAGACAAGTCGGTAGCAGCAGCACCAGGCTCCACAGGTGGCACTGAGGTTGCCCCTGGAGATCCTTTTGAGCCCTCCAAACTTGGAGAGCAACGCGCTATGCTGACGGTCTCATCGCAGATTGGAGGCGAGTACATCTTCCCACTATTTGGTACCGCCATCGCCCCAGGCCTCAAGGTCCATTCGTCATCAAGGCGGGCTCGACGACACCGATCATGTTTAGAAATGTCTTTGGGACGACCACGCCCTATACATTCCAGGTACTTCTCCTCTTCTCCGTCATAAAACCCCACAAGTTTATTCGTTACTTAAATTTGTTGTTTGCTTACATGATTTTGTATGAATTTAAAATTCAGTGTATGTATCTTGTCAGACCCTTTTGATTTGATTCAGACTGTTTTTCAGTTTTCTTTTTAGAAGTCTTTTTTTCTTTCATTGTGTTAAATAGTAAGCGTTATGCTATATAACTGTCATATGTCTGTGGGATTGTAGCAATATTTAAAATAATCCCAATGCGTTTTTTAATATACATTTTTCTGGTGCGTTAGATAAATCATGTCTTATTCCTTTATTCTGTTTGTTAGATATCATTTGTTTCAGATTTATAATGTTAAACCTTAAAATATGCAAACGAAGCACACTATACAAAACGGAAATGATCTGAAGGATGCATTTGCAATGGATAGTCTTTTACATGTTCAATTTCTAAACTTTTCAAACGTCTTTTATCTCGTCTTTATTCCATTTTCAGGTTGACAATCCTTTGTTCCATCTAACAAAGCAAGGAGAATCCATCCGTTCCCATAAAGATCATCGGATAGTGGTCGGCTTTGATGGCAATGACACTGGGTCCAGAGCTGCAGTGATGGGTAAACTCATTGTGTCCTGTGCACGGTCCGCTGGAGGTAACTCTAATGTGCAGTGGATATACTACCTGAAGGGCATCACTCCCTGAGCCAAGACAGGAGACAGTTGAGGGGCATGCAACCAACAGTCCCATGTTTTATTTTGTGTATATTTCATTAGAGTTGGGTTTGGTTGTCTTTCTTTTAGCATTACACCGTTGATTCTTTAAGATTTAAGATATCCTTGTTTTTAATTCTTTAACTGTAAGGCAGTATTTTTAGCATTGTCTTATTGTGTTATTCTCTTAATCGTTATTTTGAACAAGCGTATTATATCCGGAGATAAGATGTGATGGCGGACCCTTTTAACGTTTGTGTGTTCGATACTGAGGCTACGCAGCCTTTTTATTCAGTGACCAGAAATCGATGAACAATAAATGTTTCTCGATTGCAGGCAAACAAACTGTTTTTTTGCAATGAATTCAAAGGCACTCTTGATCCAAAAGTTAACGGAGTAAGGACCTAAGGGAGGCTATTTTAAAATTGCCTGCTAAATGTGGTGGTCCTGCATGCATTTGTTATTTTATCGTGCTTAAGGTTTGAGAAAGTCGGCTATATAATTATGTAGATTATAGTTTAAGACAATTGTTTGACTTTGCAGGTCATGACATTTTGTTTTGTTTTTTATATTTCAAAGACATGTACAGATTTGATTGGGAGCTGGTTTAGAAATGTTGCAGTGAGCATTACAATAGATATGGAGTGAGACATGAACAACATTTGAAAAAGCTTTCCTAATAAGAAATATTGTTGTAATATGTACCAATTTTTGATATTCATGACTTTACTTTATTACTTTTTTTACATAGTATTAAAAACAAATGTGTTTTATATATGTTTGCTAGCCATCAAAATCTGTGATCAAGTCAAGTGAATACACAAAATGACGTTGTAAGGAAAATACGTTTATAAAGGCTGTTGTTACATTTTCCTTTCACAAATAATTAAACATGAATTCTTAATATACTTTAACTTATTGATAGAAAAATATTTGAATGTTTATAATATATGACATTCAGGGTGTAAATTGATGAAACAAAATAATGAGAAAATATTTTATAACAAGTTGTTAAACTTGTACCGAAATTTTCGAAATAAAATTTCCCATTGAAATATTATTGACTACGTTTTTTTTATATATTAGAATATAAAGATTGACAGGCATGCCCGGAGGCAATGGTGGATTATGAATATAACACTGGGTCTCTTGAACTATGACTGCGATAAACTCCTACACCACTGTAACTAGCACAGGTGATATCAGGTACAATTATTAGATCAAGTCAATACCGGATACTGAGGTTACGCAGGTTTTTTTTATTGTGATCAAGAAATTAGAGGTCTAGTAACATTAAAAAGTTTCCTCAATCATAGGCAAACAATCTTATTCCAATCAATTCAAATATTGATTTGATCCAATAGCTCATTTTTGCTAAGAACCTAAAGGAGGCTATTTGAAACCTACGTGCGAAATATGGAGGTCGTGGGTACAATGGTTCCTGAATCTGTAGCGCCCAAAGTTTAAGAAAATTAGCTGTATGTATATAGATTATGGGAACAGATGCATTTGTGACTCTCATCTCATCTTTTTCATGTTGGTAATACTTTAGGACACAACAAAAATCGGCCTCTTAGCCAAATGGTCTCCACGAAACATTAGGTATAAAAAATGAAATATCATGCTGGCGAAAACATTAGGTATAAACAAAGGAAATATCGGCCTCTTAGCCAAATGCTCTCCAAGGCTGAAAACATTGGGTATAAACAAAGGAAATATCGGCCTCTTAGCCAAATGATCTCCAAGGCGAAAACATTGGGAATAACAAAGAAAATATCGGCCTCTTAGCCAAATGATCTCCAAAGCGAAAACATTAGGTATAAACAAAGGAAATATCAGCCTTTTAGCCAAATGATCTCCAAAGGAAAACATTGGGAATAACAAAGGAAATATCAGCCCTAGCCAAATGATCTCCAGGGAAATAACGAGCCTCTCCAAAGATCTCCAAGGCGAAAACATTGGGAAAAACAAAGGAAATATCGGCCTCTTAGCCAAATGATCTCCAAGGCGAAAACATTGGGTATAAAAACAAAGGAAATATCGGCCTCTTAGCCAAATGATCTCCAAGGCGAAAACATTGGGTATAAACAAAGGAAATAACGATCCTCTAGCCAAATGCTCTCCAAGGCGAAACATTGGGAATAAAAACAAAGGAAATAACGACCTCCTTAGCCAAATGGTCTCCAAGGCGAAAAACATTGGGTATAAACAAAGGAAATAACGGCCTCTTAGCCAAATGCTCTCCAAGGCGAAAACATTGGGTATAAACAAAGGAAATATCAGCCTCTTAGCCAAATGATCTCCAAAGCGAAAACATTGGGAATAACAAAGGAAATATCAGCCTCTTAGCCAAATGATCTCCAAGGCGAAAACATTGGGTATAAACAAAGGAAATAACGACCTCCAAATGCTCTAGCCAAAGGAAATAATGACTCTGCTCAAGGCGAAAACATTGGGTATAAACAAAGGAAATATCGGCCTCTTAGCCAAATGATCTCCAAAGGCGAAAACATTGGGTATAAACAAAGGAAATAACGACCCTAGCCAAATGCTCTACAAGGCGAAAACATTGGGTATAAACAAAGGAAATAACGACCTCTTAGCCCAAATGTTCTACAAGGTGAAAACATTGGGTGTAAACAAAGGAAATATCGGCCTCTTAGCCAAATGCTCTACAAGGTGAAAACATTGGGTATAAACAAAGGAAATAACGACCTCTTAGCCAAATGCTTCCAAAGGTGAAAAGATTGGGTATAAAAACAAAGGAAATAACAACCTCTTAGCCAAATGATCTCCAAGGTGAAAACATTGGGTATAAACAAAGGAAATAACGACCTCTTAGCCAAATGATCTCCAAGGTGAAAACATTGGGTATAAACAAAGGAAATATCGGCCTCTAGCCAAATGATCTCCAAGGCGAAAACATTGGGTATAAACAAAGGAAATAACGACCTCTTAGCCAAATGCTCTCTCCAAGGCAAAACATTGGTGAAATAACGAAACATTGGGTATAAACAAAGGAAATATCGGCCTCTTAGCCAACAAGCCTTAGCTGGACTAAAGGCACGATAATTAACCTTTAGCCAAATTTGGGTAGCGTTTAAAAGGCCAACAACCTTTAAAACCCAAGGCAAGAATGGCTGATTTCCCTATAACTATAAAATCCTCAACGACCAACAGTAAACCTGCCCTAGAGAGGCAGCGAAGCGAGCTTCGACATAGATAGGGTAGCCACTTTCTTCAATGTAACTAATGGGGCCAAAGGGAGATTATGCCACAGGGCCCCACAACTAGCCCCGAAGCCAACTGAGGAAGTATACGATTTTGTTGCCGTTCCAAGCATTCTGTCCTCTCTAAGCTCGAATGACCCAAGTCCCATTATGAAGAAAGAATAAGACCCACCTGGGAACTATACTTAACGTGCTGGTCGCCATTTCAAGCATTCTGTCCTCTCTGACCTCGAATAACCTGAGTCCCATTATGAAGAAAGAGTAAGACCCACCTGGGAACTATACTTAACGTGCTGGTCGCCATTTCAAGTATTCTGTCCTCTCTGACCTCGAATAACCCAAGTCCCATTATGAAGAAAGAAGAAGACCCACCTGGGAACTATACTTAACGTACTAGTCGCCGTTTCAAGGGTCCCTATAACTCAAGAGTTCAAACGACCCATGCCTAATTCTTTTTTAATTTTTTTTTTTTATTGATGCCGATCTTGCACAGTGATGAATGCAATGGCATACTGAGAAAGGTCTGGGGTGCGAATGACATTAAATAATATTAAATCCCCATAGGAACAAAGACAAGACAAACATAAAAATTAGACAGAAACAAAATCTTGCTCACCATGGAGATTGAACAACCTGTGTGACCTCTGTGTCGGCATCCATCGCCTCGCCATGAAATGAAAACGGGCCACCAATCGCGATGACTACGCTCCTTAACTCCAAGTTCACAGTGTCAAGTTTGAATGACAACTTTAATAAATATCAGCCAGAAGTTGTTACTTTTTAAATGTGTCAAAAACGTCCCTTTTTATTGAAACTTTTGCACCCCACGTACATGGGTCCAAGGCCGTCGAAGGACTCTGTAGTCCAGAGTTCAACCATAAGGTTGAAAGGTTCGTCGAGCCCTCGTCAACGGTTGAACAATTTTTTCGAGTTTTTTCTGAGCTCAATCTACCCCCCCTCCTTCTATGCTGGTCCAAGTAGGTGGATCGACACCCAAGTCCCATCGGAGATGGACGATACAAAGGAGGTCCTGTGTGCAGATGACAACACTCTGCAAGATAAAGATCCATTGGTTGTTTATAAGGCAATCCGGGCAAAATTAAAAATCCTACCAAAAAAAAAAAAAACGAAACAAAAAAACAACCGAAATCACCATAGTTGTGGATGTGGATAAATCAACAACAAAAAATAAAAAATAAAAAGATAAAAAATTCCTTAGCTCTGAGTTGACAGTTTGAATGACAACTTCAATAAATACCAGCCAGAAATTGTTTTTTAAATATGTCAAAACTGGTCCCTTGATTGAAACTTTTGTATCCCAGACCTGGTAAGTGGGTCCAAGGCCGTCACGTTGCCTTGTCACATTGGCTTGTCACGTTGGTTTGTTTGTCACGTTACCGTGTTACATTGCCTTGTCACGTTGCCTTGTCACGTTGGCTTGTCACGTTACCGTGTTACCTTGTCACGTTGGCTTGTCACGTTGGCTTTTATTACGTTGCCTTATCACGTTGCCTTGTCACGTTGCCTTGTCACGTTGCCTTGTCACGTTGCCTTGTCACGTTGGCTTGTCACGTTGTCGTGTCACGTTGTCGTGTCAGGTTGTCTTGTCACGTTGATTTGTCACGTTGGTTTGTTACGTTGCCTTATGACGTTGCCTTGTCACGTTGATTTGTCACGTTGGCTTGTTGCGTTGCCTTATTACGTTGCCTTGTCACGTTTCCCTGTCACGTTGCCTTGTCACGTTGCCTTGTCACGCTGCCTTGTCACGTTGCCTTGTTACGTTGCATTGCCCCGTGATGTTGTTTCTAAATGGCTTTTAGATTTATGAAAGTAGCGGTCTTTTTTTCTCCTGTGGGTTTCCCTATTTATCTATTTAATTATTTATTTGTTATGATTTACCACCCACATCCAATAACTAAGATGATTTTAAGAGTCAAGGTAGGATTTTGAATTTTGCCCGACTGCCTTGTAAACAGCTATGGGATCTTTAACGTGCACAGAGTATTGTGATCTGCACACTAGACCTCCTTTTTATCGTCCGCTCCTACCTGGACCAGGGGTGGATTTTACTCGGAAAAAAAAAAACGCGAAATTTTTTTTTTCTCAACCGGTAGCGGGGCTTGAACCCACAACCTTTGGATTGAGAGGCCGAAACTTTGCCTCTTGACTACCGAGTCGCCCAGGTTTCCTTATACTATAGGCTTGGTGTGGAACGTTAATACTATTTTGGTTTCGGAGATTGCCACCTTCTCTTCTTTCCTATTGATTCGGCGGATGTCAACGCAACAGATTCCTGTCGCCCCCCCCCCTCCAACATGTGAAGTTCATCTCTTCATTCGGATCTTGTCAAACCATTTAAAATCTTTTTTTGTGGCTCAAATTTTGGCCCCTATCAACGTGCGTCTGTTTTTGGCCCCTTGGCAGGCAAACCATGGCTTATTTTTTCACAACAAACTGTAAAACAGTGGTGTCAGTGACTGAGCGGTTTGACAGACTGGCGTCCTGGTTAGGTCCACGTTGTACTTAAGGTGAACATTTCCAGATGAAAATGGGAACAAGCAAGCACTAGCTTAGTAGTCAGACTGGCGTCCTGGCCAGGAGGGGTGATTATCACCTGTTACGCTTCACGCTATTGAAACCGGGAAAACTCCGGCTCTATGGGCAGTAACGGCCTTGAAGAAACTATACTATATCACAGCAGAATTTAAGATATACGAAAAGCGATTTCAAGGCTTATTTAAAAACTACGCATTATTTGTACCGACGGGGAGGGCGAGCTGTGTTCCTAGACGTCAGATCTAGTTTGTATATTTCAATGACACTAAAGACTTGAGGCTATGAGATTCCGTGAGGCCAAAAAAAGTGGCAATAAAGAAATCGTGGACACAGCATGTTTTGCTTTCTAAGTAAACATAATAAATTTCTAGTGTGAACTCTGCCCTCTCCAACCACGCGTCACAGTTACCATCCCCTAGCCCCCCCCCAATATACGCTGAATGAGCATTTGATTTGATTTACCCACTTCCACAACTAAGGTGATCTCGGTTTGTTTTTTGTTTGTTTGTAGGATTCGTTTGTGTTAATTTTGCCCGACTGCCTTGTAAACAGCCAAAGGATCTTTAACATGCATAGAGTGTTGTGACCTGCACACAAGACCTCCCTTTTCATCGTCTGTCTCCAATGGGACTAGGTGTCGATCCACCTACCTCGATCCGGGGGGGTTGGCAGATTTTACTCCCAAAAAACTAGAGAATTTTTTCAACCGTCGGTGGAGCTCGAACTCACTACTTTTTGGTTTAAGATGCCCATTCCTTATCTCTGGACTACCGGAGTCCCCATATTTTTTTATCGTGAACTCTACCGAATCCAATACAGGCGTCCCAGTCACAGCTAATCTACCCTGAATGCATTTGGTGTAGCCGTCCACGCGGCAACATGGCTTGTGTTCGAGTGCTTGGTGCTCTAATATAGAGCCATGGTGTTGGGTGACATCCACATTGAATCGATTAAATGAGAATTTAGCCATACCTAGTGATTTCATCGGGGTTTTTTAATAGTCGGGAAAGTCAAATAATATCCTTTGAATAACGATAATAATAATAATAATAATAATAATAATAATAATAATAATAATAATAATAATAATAATAATAATAATAATAATAATAATAATATAATAATAATAATAATATAATAATAATAATATAATAATAATAATAATAATAATAATAATAATAATAATAATAATAATAATAATAATAATAATAATAATAATAATAATAACAATAATAATAATAATAATAATAATAATAATAATAATAATAATAATAATAATAATAATAATAATAATAATAATAATAATAATAATAACAGTAATAATAATAATAATATCTAGCTTTTCTATAACGCTTTACCCCATTGCATGGTTGCAAAGTGCTTTACAAAATGTCATACTGTTACAATCATGGGATTAACATAAAAAATTTTTTTTACATAAACTAAATCTTAAAAGCATTTTTATATTATAAACTAATACTGTATGCAGTTAAATGGACATATTTTCAAATGCAGTGCTGACTTACCTACACATGACATGTGCTCACACACCGCCACTTCCTAAACACACACACACACACACACACACACACACAAACATACACACATACATTTTGTGTGGACAGTGTGTGGAAATGTGAAGGAAATGAACTGAGGCCTCAAGCTGGTGTTATCGCATCCGGTCATGAAGTAATAATAATACTACAACTAAATGACACTTCAAATAAAAATCATTCCTTGTGTCGGTATCTTCTTAATCACAAGGCAAACACCGACATTCATAAATAATAAATTAAGTTCAATACTGCATAATTATTTATACTCATTATAATATCATATTGTTATAAGATGAAAATACAAAAAGAACAATGCAACAATCGCAGGTCACGGTGAGAGGGCTATGTGACAGGGTCAATGTGAGGTGGCTATGTGACAGGGTCAATGTGAGTCGGTTATGTGACAAGGTCAATGTGAGGTGGCTATGTGACAGGGTCAATGTCAGATGGCTATGTGACAGGGACACTGTGAGGTGACTATGTGACAGGGACACTGTGAGGTGGCTATGTGACAGGGTCAATGTGAGGTGGCTATGTGACAGGGTCAATGTGAGGTGGCTATGTGACAGGGTCAATGTGAGGTGGCTATGTGACAGGGTCAATGTGAGGTGGCTATGTGACAGGGTCAATGTGAGGTGGCTATGTGACAGGGTCAATGTGAGGTGGCTATGTGACAGGGTCAATGTGAGGTGGCTATGTGACAGGATCAATGTAAGTCGGTTATGTGACAGGGTCAATGTGAGGTGGCTATGTGACAGGGTCAATGTGAGGTGGCTATGTGACAGGGTCAATGTGAGGTGGCTATGTGACAGGGTCACGGTGAGGTGGCTATGTGACAGGGTCAGAGGTGGATATGTGACAGGGTCGATGTGAGGTGGCTATGTGACACAGGGTCAATGTGAGGTGGCTATGTGACAGGGTCAATGTGAGGTGGCTATGTGACAGGGTCAGAGATGGATATGTGACAGGGTCGATGTCAGGTGGCTATGTGTTAGGGTCACGATGACGTGGCTATGTGACAGGAACACCGGTGAGGTGGCTATGTGACAGGGTCAGAGGTGGATATGTGACAGGGTCGATGTGAGGTGGCTATGTAACAGGGTCACGATGAGGTGACTATGTAACAGGATCAATGTGAGTCGGTTATGCGACAGGGACACGGTGAGGTGGCTATGTGACAGTGACATGGTGAGGTGGCTATATGACAGTGACATGGTGAGGTGGCTATGTGACAGTGACATGGTGAGGTGGCTATGTGACAGTGACATGGTGAGGTGGCTATGTGACAGGGACATGGTGAGGTGGCTATGTGACAGTGACATGGTGAGGTGGCTATATGACAGTGACATGGTGAGGTGGCTATGTGACAGGGACACTGTGAGATGACTATGTGACAGGGACACGGTGGGTTGGCTATGTGACAGGGACACGGTGAGGTGGCTATGTGACAGTGTCACGGTGAGGTGGCTATGTGACAGGGTCGATGTGAGGTGGCTATGTAACAGGGACACGGTGGGAGTTGGCTATGTGACAGGGACACGGTGAGGTGGTTATGCGACAGGGACACGGTGAGGTGGCTATGTGACAGGGTCAATGTGAGGTGGCTATGTGACAGGGACACTGTGAGATGACTATGTGACAGGGACACGGTGGGTTGGCTATGTGACAGGGACACGGTGAGGTGGTTATGCGACAGGGACACGGTGAGGTGGCTATATGACAGGGTCGATGTGAGGTGGCTATGTGACAGGGTCAATGTGAGGTGGCTATGTGACAGGGTCAATGTGAGGTGGCTATGTGACAGGGTCAATGTGAGGTGGCTATGTGACAGGGTCAATGTGAGGTGGCTATGTGACAGGGTCAATGTGAGGTGGCTATGTAACAGGGTCACGATGAGGTGGCTATGTGACAGGGTCAATGTGAGGTGGCTATGTAACAGGGTCAATGTGAGGTGGCTATGTGACAGGGTCAATGTGAGGTGGCTATGTAACAGGGTCACGATGAGGTGGCTATGTGACAGGGTCAATGTGAGGTGGCTATGTGACAGGGTCAATGTGAGGTGGCTATGTAACAGGAACACGGTGAGGTGGCTATGTGACAGGGTCAATGTGAGGTGGCTATGTGACAGGGTCAATGTGAGGTGGCTATGTGACAGGGTCAATGTGAGGTGGCTATGTGACAGGGTCAATGTGAGGTGGCTATGTGACAGGGTCACGGTGAGGTGGTTATGCGACAGGGTCACGGTGAGGTGGTTATGCGACAGGGTCAATGTGAGTTGGCTATGTGACAGGGTCACGATGAGGTGACTATGTAACAGGATCAATGTGAGGTGGCTATGTGACAGGGTCAATGTGAGGTGGCTATGTGACAGGGTCACGGTGAGGTGGTTATGCGACAGGGTCACGGTGAGGTGGCTATGTGACAGGGTCAATGTGAGGTGGCTATGTGACAGGGTCAATGTGAGTTGGCTATGTGACAGGGTCACGATGAGGTGACTATGTAACAGGATCAATGTGAGGTGGTTATGCGACAGGGTCACGGTGAGGTGGCTATGTGACAGGGTCAATGTGAGGTGGCTATGTGACAGGGTCAATGTGAGTTGGCTATGTGACACGGTCACGGTGAGGTGGCTATGTGACAGGGTCAATGTGAGGTGGCTATGTGACAGGGTCAATGTGAGGTGGCTATGTGACAGGGTCAATGTGAGGTGGCTGTGAGAGGGATATGGTGAGGTGGCTATGTGACAGGGTCACGATGAGGTGGCTATGTGACAGGGTCACGGTGAGGTGGCTATGTGACAGGGACACGGTTAGATGGCTATGTGACACGATCACGTTGGCCAGTTACAGTAAAGTTAAATGAGAACACTATCGCCACAGGTGAATCTAGTTCTGTCCCATAACCAGCACAAATCAGCAAGAATGAGAGACACACACACATACACATACACACTATGTGTGTGTGTGTGTGTGTGTGGGAGAGAGAGAGAGAGAGAGAGAGAGAGAGAGAGAGAGAGAGAGAGAGAGAGAGAGAGAGAGAGAGAGAGAGAGAGAGAGAGAGAGAGGGAGGGAGGGAGAGAGAGGGGGAGAGAGAGAGAGAGAGAGAGAGAGAGAGAGAGAGAGAGAGAGAGAGAGAGAGAGAGAGAGAGAGAGAGAGAGAGAGAGAGAGAGAGAGAGAGAGAGAGAGAGAGAGAGAGAGAAAGGACACACACACACAGAGAGAGAGAGAGAGAGAGAGAGAGAGAGAGAGAGAGAGAGAGAGAGAGAGAGAGAGAGAGAGAGAGAGAGAGAGAGAGAGAGAGAGAGAGAGAGATAAAGAGATAGAGAGATAGATAGATAGATAGATAGAGAGAGAGAGAGAGAGAGAGAGAGAGAGAGAGAGAGAGAGAGAGAGAGAGAGAGAGAGAGAGAGAGAGAGAGAGAGAGAGAGAGAGAGAGAGAGAGAGAGAGAGAGAGAGAGAGAGAGAGAGAGAGAGAGAGAGAGAGAGAGAGAGAGAGAGAGAGAGAGAGAGAGAGAGAGAGAGAGAGAGAGAGAGAGAGAGAGAGAGAGAGAGGAGAGAGAGATGAGAGACCGAATGATTGCATTTCAGACGTAGACTGTCAGACATACGCTTTCGCTAGTAGATTTTCACAAGCTTCAAAGTGCTCACGATATTAGCTAAAATATGGTGTGCGCTATTTACAAAATGTATCAATCTCCCCCTCCTTCTACTCCCCACCACTCTGTCAAGAATACGGCTACCAACCAAACATAAGCGAGGGAAAACTCTCTCTCACAATACACACAGACACATATTACGTATGCATATATAATTATCTACGCACAGTATGTACACAGATGCATATTGTGTTGATGGGGTCAAGACACCTCTCTTTGGGTCAAGCATACGCATTTCTGATTTTTTGGCTTGTGCCACTTTCAATTCCTGTGGAAATAATGCAAAACAGAGAACGCTAAATCAAAAAAGGCCAAAATCGACATGAAACAAAATGTGGAACTCCAGACATATCAACCAAATTTTTGTGCTAACTTGTTCTTTTGTGTATTTAGTAATACAAAAAATCAACCAAATGACCACACATGTAATTTAAACAAAATAAAGATAAAAAATGTCATTTTTTCAAATTACAAAATATTACTTTTTGTTATGAATCAGCAGAGCAAATAAATAAAACACTAAAAAGCGCTTTTTATTTAAAAACACCTGCAATATTATCGTTAGAAGAAGATTTTCAATTTCGAAAACGTTCTGACAGTCAAACACAATATTTATGTTTGTTTATGGTTTACCGATATTTATTTATGGCGGTATTATTGAGATAATAGCTTTTTTCGTTTTCGAAAAATATTTATTCACACAGTAGGCCTTGACATGCTTTATGCCAAATTTCATCAGTATCAACTTTGGAATATTAGTAAAAAGAAGTAAAATTCAAAGTCATATTTTTCCTTGCTTTTCAGATACTCCTCTCCTTATAAACTTATGCTCATATCAAATAACCAAAAGGCTCAGCAGCTAAACATGTCAATACGAAAAACAATAAAATTTGCATGAAACAAAAATTAATAATCAAAACTACATCGAGCTCACTGTTATTTTACCGTCAGAACTAGAATCGTTTGACGGTAAAATAACGGTGAATACCTCATTAGTAGTTTTGATTGTGGACACTTTTGTTTCATGCAAATTTTATTGTTTTTCGTGTTGATTATTTATGTTTGCCTTTGAACTTTTTGGTTATTTGAATATGAGCATAAATGTGGTTAGGAATGGGGGGGGGGGCACATCTGAAAACAGGAAAATAGCTTATTTCGACCTAATTTTACTCTTTTTACTAATATTCCAAAGTTGACAATTGAATTTTGATGAAATTTGGCATAAACATGTCAAGGCCACATGTTATACCAGAACCCTTGTTTTTATTTTCGTGTTTTTTGTGTGACCATATTTTTTTTTCTTTGAAAAAGGCATATTTTTTATTATCTCAATAGTATTTTTACCGCCATAAGTCACCTAAATGTCAGTAAATTGCATAAACAACATAAATGTTGTGTTTGTTTTGTCAAGACGTTTAATTTTATACTAATTTGAGCTATTTTTCAAGATTACCTTGACAGTTGACCTTTCGAAATTGAAAAATGCTAATACAACGATAACTATTCGGTCAATTTTTTTAAATAAAAGCATTTTAGTGTTTTATTTGACTATCTCTTTGATTCTGTACAACAAAAATAATATTTTAGCAATTTGAAAAATGACCTTTTTTTATCTTTATTTTGTTTAAATTACATGTGGTCGATTTGGTGATTTTTTTTTGGTAATACTAAATACCCTAAAGAACAAGTTAACACAAAAATTTGGTTGTTATCTCTCATGTCTGGGTTCACGACATTTTCATGTCGATTTTTACTGGCCTTTTTGGTTGGCGTGCACTCTGTTTGCATTATTTCCACAGGAGTTGAAGAGAATTAACAAACAAAAATCAGAAATCACGACATGCTTTGACAAAGAGAGGTGTCTTATGTTGCATCAACGCAATATGCATCTGTGGTAACGCGTACATGCGTAGGTGTGTGTATGTGTATGTGATAACGTGTCTGTGTGTGAGAATTTTTCCTCCGTTTTGAGGGGGGGATGTCTGCTTGTCTTACGTCTGCTGCTGAAGGTCTCTCCCTCGTGTGTGTCTTATGTTTGGTTGGTAGCTTATATTCTTTGACACCAATTTTTGTGTTTTATAATCTTGCCAGGGTGGTTGGGGGACAAGTTGGGAGATTTGATTTATCCACATCCATAACTAAGGGGGGGTTTTGCATTTTAATAAATGTAGATAACGTAACGGACAGCAATGTCATTGAACTTTGAGCTTGTGAGAATTTTCCTCCGAAAGTTTTTGAGTCCTAATTCCTCTTTAACGAAGTCGGTCTGCATGTCTTTTGTTACGATCTTTCTCCGATAAGACTAGGTGTCCACCCTGATCTATCTATCTATCTATCTCCACCTACAAAGTGTGTAATGTGTGTGTGTCTCTCTCAAATTTGTGCTTAACAAACTAGAACCTGTGGCGTGTAGTGTTCTCAAACTACTGTAAATTTTTGTGTTTTATAATCTTGCTATCAGCGTAGATGTGACTTGGTTATGAAGCGCCAAAGGAACTGAACGCGGGTTTTGTTGGGTTTTTTAATTTGATTTACCCACATCCAAACTAAGGTGATCTCGTGGTTTTTTGCAAACAGCCAACGGATCTTTAATGCAAAGAGGATCGAATCTGCAATATTATCTTTCTCCGATAGGACTAATCCAATTGACCATAAAAAGCTGAAAATAATAGGTCGGGGCTCCAACCCACTGAGAGGCCGACACCTTGCCTCTTGATTACGGATCCTCCTCCACCCCCCCACCCCCACCCCACCCCTGAACGTGAGGAACGCAACACAAATTAGTGAAACTGTGTAGATAATAATACAAGGAGAACAAATCTCAAAACATTTTCCTAATGAAGATCTCACAACACATAATCTGTTACAAATGTGTTTGTTTTATCACTAATTTGCAAATAGTTTGTGTTTAGAGGTGTCATGGGGAACACACCAATCAGGCTAATAAAATTAAGTTTGGTTTACTTGTCCACCTTAACCAAGGCATGGAAGATAATTCGTTTTGTGTGTGTGTGTGTGTGTGTGTGTGTGTACTAGATTAATAATAAAGAGATCACAGCTCTCGTGCTTATCTACTGCACTTGATTTTATGACATGAAATAAAATATTGAATCTAAGGCTGGTGTCACATAATAGGACTTGAGGTCACATGACACGTAACGTTAAAAGAGGGGGTGGATATAATAATAATAATAATAATAATAATAATAATAATAATAATAATAATAATAATAATAATAATAATAATAATAGTAATAATAATAATAATAATAATAATAATAATAATAATAATAATAATAATAATAATAATAATAATAATAATAATAATAATAATAATAATAATAATAATAATAATAATAATAATAATAATAATAATAATAAAGATAATAATAATAATAATAATAATAATAAAGATAATAATAATAAAAATAATAATAATAATAAAAATAATATATAATAATAATAATATTAATAATAATAATAATATAATAATAATAATAATAATAATAAAAAAAAATATAATAATAATAATAATAATGATAATAATAATAATAATAATAATAATGATAATGCACAGATAATAATGAACAAAATATTTCATTGAGGATACATATTAGAATAATAATAATAATAATAATAAAAAATAATTTAATTTAATAATAATAATAATAATAATAATAATAATAATAATAAATAATAATAATAATAAAAGATAATATAATATACCATAATAATAATAAAATATCATAATGATCTAAAATATTCATAAGAGCATAATAATAATAATAATAATAATAATAATAATAAAAATGATAATAATGATAAACACTTAGCCATCTAAAAGAGGCTCTAAGCCTTTTACAATACATCATATGGTATGCATTATGTCCATAGTGCACAGATTAACAATGATAAAATTTTTATTTCAAGCTGAGGATACATATTAGAATCTCACCCATTAAAATCAGAAGTTAGACTTGCACTAGAAAGGAATGCAATTAACAAATTGGCACAGCATCATTTATTTTATTTTAAAATTACGTAGGCTACATGATATACCATAAGCATAGGATATCAAATGTTATCTATTAACATTCAACTGGCCAACGTGATCGTGTCACATAGCCATCTAACCGTGTCCCTGTCACATAGCCACCTCACCGTGACCCTGTCACATAGCCACCTCATCGTGACCCTGTCACATAGCCACCTCACCATATCCTAGCCACACATAGCCACCTCACATTGACCCTGTCACATAGCCACCTCACATTGACCCTGTCACATAGCCACCTCACATTGACCCTGTCACATAGCCACCTCACCGTGACCCTGTCACATAGCCAACTCACATTGACCCTGTCACATAGCCACCTCACATTGACCCTGTCACATAGCCACCTCACCGTGACCCTGTCGCATAACCACCACATTGATCCTGTTACATAGTCACCTCATCGTGACCCACCTGCCCTGTCACATAGCCAACTCACATTGACCCTGTCACATAGCCACCTCATCATTGACCTGTCACATAGCCACCTCACCGTGACCCTGTCGCATAACCACCTCACCGTGACCCTGTCGCATAGTCACCTCATTGACCCTGTTACATAGTCACCTCATCGTCCCTGTCACATAGCCACCACATTGACCCTGTCACATAGCCACCTCACATTGACCCTGTCACATAGCCACCTCACATTGACCCTGTCACATAGCCACCTCACATTGACCCTGTCACATAGCCACCTCACATTGACCCTGTCACATAGCCACCTCACCGTGTTCCTGTTACATAGCCACCTCACATTGACCCTGTCACATAGCCACCTCACATTGACCCTGTCACATAGCCACCTCATCGTGACCCTGTTACATAGCCACCTCACATTGACCCTGTCACATAGCCACCTCACATTGACCCTGTTACATAGCCACCTCACATTGACCCTGTCACATAGCCACCTCATCGTGACCCTGTTACATAGCCACCTCACATTGACCCTGTCACATAGCCACCTCACATTGACCCTGTCACATAGCCACCTCACATTGACCCTGTCACATAGCCACCTCACATTGACCCTGTCACATAGCCACCTCACATTGACCCTGTCACATAGCCACCCTGTCCTCACATCGACCCTGTCATATAGCCACCTCACCGTGTCCCTGTCGCATAACCACCTCACCGTGTCCCTGTCACATAGCCAACCCACCGTGTCCCTGTCACATAGTCATCTCACAGTGTCCCTGTCACATAGCCACCTCACATTGACCCTGTCACATAGCCACCTCACCGTGTCCCTGTCGCATAACCACCTCACCGTGTCCCTGTCACATAGCCAACCCACCGTGTCCCTGTTACATAGCCACCTCACATCGACCCTGTCACATAGCCACCTCACCGTGACACTGTCACATAGCCACCTCACCGTGTCCCTGTCACATAGCCAACCCACCGTGTCCCTGTCACATAGTCATCTCACAGTGTCCCTGTCACATAGCCACCTCACCATGTCACTGTCATATAGCCACCATTATTACTCACCATGTCACTGTCACATAGCCACCTCACCATGTCCCTGTCACATAGCCACCTCACCATGTCACTGTCACATAGCCACCTCACCATGTCACTGTCACATAGCCACCTCACCATGTCACTGTCATATAGCCACCTCACCATGTCACTGTCACATAGCCACCTCACCGTGTCCCTGTCGCATAACCGACTCACATTGATCCTGTTACATAGTCACCTCATCGTGACCCTGTTACATAGCCACCTCACATCGACCCTGTCACATATCCACCTCTGACCCTGTCACATAGCCACCTCACTGTGTTCCTGTCACATAGCCACGTCATCGTGACCCTAACACATAGCCACCTGACATCGACCCTGTCACATATCCATCTCTGACCCTGTCACATAGCCACCTCACATTGACCCTGTCACATAGCCACCTCACATTGACCCTGTCACATAGCCACCTCACATCGACCCTGTCACATATCCACCTCTGACCCTGTCACATAGCCACCTCACCGTGACCCTGTCACATAGCCACCTCACATTGACCCTGTCACATAGCCACCTCACATTGACCCTGTCACATAGCCACCTCACATTGACCCTGTCACATAACCGACTTACATTGATCCTGTCACATAGCCACACTCACATTGACCCTGTCACATAGCCACCTCACATTGACCCTGTCACATAGCCACCTCACATTGACCCTGTCACATAGCCACCTCACATTGACCCTGTCACATAGCCACCTCACATTGACCCTGTCACATAGCCACCTCACATTGACCCTGTCACATAGCCACCACATTGACCCTGTCACATAGCCACCTCACAGTGTCCCTGTCACATAGTCACCTCACAGTGTCCCTGTCACATAGCCATCTGACATTGACCCTGTCACATAGCCACCTCACATTGACCTTGTCACATAACCGACTCACATTGACCCTGTCACATAGCCACCTCACATTGACCCTGTCACATAGCCCTCTCACCGTGACCTGCGATTGTTGCATTGTTCTTTTTGTATTTTCATCTTATAACAATATGATATTATAATGAGTATAAATAATTATGCAGTATTGAACTTTAATTTATTATTTATGAATGTCGGTGTTTGCCTTGTGAGTGAAAGATACCGACACAAGGAATGATTTTTTTTTATTTGAAGTGTCATTTAGTTGTAGTATTATTATTACTTCATGACCGGATGCGATGGCACCAACTTGAGGCCTCAGTTCATTTCCTTCCACATTTCCACACGCTGTCCACACAAAATGTATGTGTGTATGTTTGTGTGTGTGTGTGTGTGTGTGTGTGTTTTAGGAAGTGGCGGTGTGTGAGCACATGTCATGTGTAGGTAAGTCAGCACCTGCATTTGAAAATATGTCCATTTAACTGCATACAGTATTAGTTTATAATATAAAATGCTTTTAAGATTTAGTTTATGTAAAAAAAATTTTTATGTTAATCCCATGATTGTAACAGTATGACATTTTGTAAAGCACTTTGCAACCATGCAATGGGGTAAAGCGTTATAGAAAAGCTAGATATTATTATTATTATTACTGTTATTATTATTATTATTATTATTATTATTATTATTATTATTATTATTATTATTATTATTATTATTATTATTATTATTATTATTATTATTATTATTATTATTATTATTATTATTATTATTATTATATTATTATTATTATTATTATTATTATTATTATTATTATATTATTATTATTATTATTATTATTATTATATTATTATTATTATTATTATTATTATTATTATTATTATTATTATTATTATTATTATTATTATTATTATTATTATTATTATCGTTATTCAAAGGATACGCTTTTGACTTTCCCGACTATTAAAAAACCCCGATGAAATCGCTAGGTCGGCTAAATTCTCATTTAATCGATGCAATGTGGATGTCACCCAACACCATGGCTCTATATTAGAGCACCAAGCACTCGAACACAAGCCATGTTGCCGCGTGGACGGCTACACCAAATGCATTCAGGGTAGATTAGGGCTGTGACTGGGACGCCTGGCTGGATTCGGTAGAGTTCACGATAAAAATATGGGGACTCGGTAGTCCAGAGATAAGGTGTGGGCATCTTAAACCAAAAAGTAGTGAGTTCGAGCCCCACAGACGGTTGAAAAAATTCTCTAGTTTTTTTGGGAGTAAAATCTGCTAACCCCCCCCCCCCCGGATCGAGGTAGGTGGATCGACACCTAGTCCCATTGGAGACAGACGATGAAAGGGAGGTCTTGTGTGCAGGTCACAACACTCTATGCATGCTAAAGATCCTTTGGCTGTTTACAAGGCAGTCCGGGCAAAATTAACACAAACGAATCCTACAAACAAACAAAAAACAAACCGAGATCACCTTAGTTGTGGAAGTGGGTAAATCAAATCAAATGCGTATTCAGCGTAGATTAGGGGGAGGGGATGGTAACTGTGACGCGTGGCTGGAGAGGTCAGAGTTCACACTAGAAATTTATTATGTTTACTTAGAAAGCAAAACATGCTGTGTCCACGATTTCTTTATTGCCACTTTTTTTGGCCTCACGGAATCTCATAGCCTCAAGTCTTTAGTGTCATTGAAATATACAAACTAGATCTGACGTCTAGGAACACAGCTCGCCCTCCCCCGTCGGTACAAATAATGCGTAGTTTTTAAATAAAGCCTGAAAATCGCTGTATATCTTAAATTCTTTGTGATATAGTATAGTTTCTTCAAGGCCGTTACTGCCCATAGAGCCGGAGTTTATCACGGTTTCAATAGCGTAAAGCGTAACAGGTGATAATCACCCTCCTGGCCAGGACGCCAGTCTGACGCAGGTTTTTACTACTAAGCTAGTGCTTGCTTGTTCCCATTTTCATCTGGATAGAGTGCGGGAAATGTGTCTCAAGTGTCTTTTCCTCAAGGAAACACAACGTCGGACCTAACGATACTAGGATTCGAACGCGGAACCCCATGATCCTTAGTCCGGACAGTCAAACCGCTCAGTCACTGACACCACTGTTTTACAGTATAATATGATGTGAAAAAAAAATAAGCCATGCCAAGGGGCCAAAATCGAGCCATGCCAAAGGGCCAAAATCGAGCCATGCCAAGAGGCCAAAATCGAGCCATGCCAAGGGGCAAAATCGAGCCATGCCAAGGGGCCAAAATTTGAGCCATGCCAAGGGGCCAAAAAAATCGATTGCGTCAAGGTTCACATTTTAAATGGTTTGACAAGATCTCGAATGAAGAGATGAACGGGGGTGGAGGTGGGGGCGACAGGAATCTGTTGTGTTGACATCCGCCGAATCAATAGGAAGAAGAGAAGGTGGCAATCTCAGAAACCAAATAGTATTAACGTTCCACACCAAGCCTATAGTACAAGGAAACCTGGGCGACTCGGTAGTCAAGAGGCAAAGTTTCGGCCTCTCAATCCAAAGGTTGTGGGTTCAAGCCCCGCTACCGGTTGAGAAAAAACACCTCGAGTTTTTTTTCGAGTAAAATCCACCCCTGGTCCAGGTAGGAGGAAGACGATAAAAAGGAGGTCCAGTGTGCAGATCACAATACTATGTGCAGGTTAAAGATCCCATAGCTGTTTATAAGGCAGTCCGGCAAAATTCAAAATCCTACCTTGACTCTTAAAATCATCTTAGTTGTGGATGTGGGTGGTAAATCATAACAAATAAATAATTAAATAGATAAATAGGGAAACCCACAGGAGAAAAAGACCGCTACTTTCATAAATCTAAAAGCCATTTAGAAACAACATGACGGGGCAATGCAACGTAACAAGGCAACGTGACAAGGCAGCGTGACAAGGTAACGTGACAGGGAAACGTGACAAGGCAACGTAATAAGGCAACGCAACAAGCCAACGTGACAAATCAACGTGACAAGGCAACGTGATAAGGCAACGTAACAAGCCAACGTGACAAATCAACGTGACAAGACAACCTGACACGACAACGTGACACGACAACGTGACAAGCCAACGTGACAAGGCAACGTGACAAGGCAACGTGACAAGGCAACGTGACAAGGCAACGTGACAAGGCAACGTGATAAGGCAACGTAACAAGCCAACGTGACAAGGTAACGTGACAAGCCAACGTGACAAGCCAACGTGACAAGGCAACGTGACAAGGCAATGTAACACGGTAACGTGACATGCCAACGTGACAAACCAACGTGACAAGCCAATGTGACAAGGCAACGTGACGGCCTTTGACCCACTTACCAGGTCTGGGATACAAAAGTTTCAATCAAGGGACCAGTTTTGACATATTTAAAAAACAATTTCTGGCTGGTATTTATTAAAGTTGTCATTCAAACTGTCAACTTAGAGCTAAGATTTTATTTTTTATCTTTTTTATTTTTTATTCTTTTTTTTTGATTTATCCACATCCACAACTATGGTGATTTCAGTTGTTTTTTTGTTTTTTTTTTTTTTTGGGGTTTTTTTGTAGGATTTTAATTTTGCCCGGATTGCCTTATAAACAATCAATAGATCTTTATCTTGCAGAGTGTTGTGATCTGCACACGGGACCTCCTTTGTATCGTCCATCTCCGATGGGACTAGGTGTCGATCCACCTGGACCTAACCAGCATAGGGGGGGTAGATTGAGTTCGAAAAACTCGAAAAATTGTTCAACCGTTGACGGGGCTCGACGAACCTTTCAACCTTATGGTTGAACTCTGGACTACAGAGTCCTTCGACGGCCTTGGACCAATGTACGTGGGGTGCAAAAGTTTCAATAAAAAGGACGTTTTGACACATTTAAAAAGTAACAACTTCTGGCTGATATTTATTAAAGTTGTCATTCAAACTTGACACTGTGAACTTGGAGTTAAGGAGCGTAGTCATCGCGATTGGTGGCCCGTTTTCATTTCATGGCGAGGCGATGGATGCCGACGCAGAGGTCACACAGGTTGTTCAATCTCCATGGTGAGCAAGATTTTGTTTCTGTCTAATTTTATGTTTGTCTTGTCTTTGTTCCTATGGGGATTTAATATTTATTTCGTGTCATTCGCACCTTTCCTTTCTCAGCATGCCATTGCATTCATCACTGTGCAAGATCGGCATCAATAAAAAAAAAAATTAAAAAAAGAATTAGGCATGGGTCGTTTGAACTCTTGAGTTATAGGGACCCTTGAAACGGCGACTAGTACGTTAAGTATAGTTCCAGGTGGGTCTTCTTCTTTCTTCATAATGGGACTTGGGGTTATTCGAGGTCAGAGGGACAGAATACTTGAAATGGCGACCAGCATCGTTAAGTATAGTTCCCAGGTGGGTCTTACTCTTTTCTTCATAATGGGACTCCAGGTTATTCGAGGTCAGAGAGACAGAATGCTTGAAAATGGCGACCAGCACGTTAAGTATAGTTCCCAGGTGGGTCTTATTCTTTCTTCATAATGGGACTGGGTCATTCGAGCTTAGAGAGGACAGAATGCTTGGAACGGCAACAAAATCGTATACTTCCTCAGTTGGCTTCGGGGCTGGGGTTGTGGGGCCCTGTGGCATAATTCCTTGGCCCCATTAGTTACATTGAAGAAAGTGGCTACCCTATCTAAATGAAGCTCGCTTCTGCCTCTCGGCAGGTTTACTGTTGGTCGTTGAGGATTTTATAGTTATAGGGGAAATCAGCCATTCTTGCCTTGGTTTTTAAACGCTAAAGGTTAATTATCGTGCCTTTAGTCCAGCTAAGAGGCCGATATTTCCTTTGTTTATACCCAATGTTTTCGCCTTGTAGAGCATTTGGCTAAGAGGTCGTTATTTTTGTTTATACCCAATGTTTTCGCCTTGGAGATCATTTGGCTAAGAGGTCCGTTATTTCCTTTGTTTATACCCAATGTTTTCGCCTTGGAGTTTATCATTTTGGCTAAGAGGCTGTTATTTCCTTTGTTTATACCCAATGTTTTCGCCTTGAGAGCATTTGGCTAAGAGGTCGTTATTTCCTTTGTTTATACCCAATGTTTTCGCCTTGAGAGCATTTGGCTAAGAGGTCATATTTCCCTTTGTTTATACCCAATGTTTTTGAGAGCATTTATTGGCGAGGCCGAGTTTATACCATTTGGGAGATCATTTGCCAAGAGGTCGTTATTTCCTTTGTTTATACCCAATGTTTTCGCCTTGGAGATCATTTGGCTAAGAGGCTGATATTTCCTTTGTTTATACCCAATGTTTTCGCTTTGGAGATCATTTGGCCAAGAGGTCGTTATTTCCTTTGTTTATACCCAATGTTTTCGCCTTGGAGAGCATTTGGCTAAGAGGTCGTTATTTCCTTTGTTTATACCCAATGTTTTCACTTTGGAGATCATTTGGCTAAGAGGTCGTTATTTCCTTTGTTTATACCCAATGTTTTCGCCTTGGAGAGCATTTGGCCTAAAGAGGCTGATATTTCCTTTGTTTATACCCAATGTTTTCGCCTTGGAGAGCATTTGGCTAAGAGGTCGATATTTCCTTTGTTTATACCCAATGTTTTCGCCTTGGAAGAGGTCATTTTGCCTTGAGAGCATTTGGCAAGTTTAGGCCGAAGAGGTCATTTTTCCTTTGTTTATACCCAATGTTTTCGCCTTGAGATCATTTGCCTCGTGTTTATACCCAATGTTTTCGCTTGGAGATCATTTGGCTAAGAGGCTGATATTTCCTTTGTTATTCCAATGTTTTCGCCTTGGAGATCATTTGGCTAAGAGGCTGATATTTCCTTTGTTTATACCCAATGTTTTCGCCTTGGAGATCATTTGGCTAAGAGGCCGATATTTCCTTTGTTTATTATACCTAATGTTTTCGCCTTGGAGATCATTTGGCTAAGAGGCCGATATTTCATTTGTTTATACCTAATGTTTTCGCCTTGAAGAGCATTTGGCTAAAAGGCCGATATTTTCTTTGTTTATTCCCAATGTTTTCCAGATTGGAGATCATTTGGCTAAGAGGCCGATATTTCCTTTGTTATTCCTAATGTTTTGAGATCATTTGGCTAAGAGGTGATATTTCCTTTGTTTATACCCAATCTAATGTTGAGAGCATTTGGCTAAGAGGCCGATAATTCCTTTGTTTATACCCAATGTTTTACCGTGGAGACCATTTGGCTAAGAGGCTGATTTTTGTTGTGTCCTAAAGTATTACCAACATGAAAAAGATGAGATGAGAGTCACAAAATGCATCTGTTCCCATAATCTATATACATACAGCTAATTTTCTTAAACTTTGAGCTACAGATTCAGGAACCATTGTACCCTACACCACCATATTTCGCACGTAGGTTTCAAATAGCCTCCTTTAGGTTCTTAGCAAAAATAGCTATTGGATCAAATCAGTATTTGAATTGATTGGAATAAGATTGTTTGCCTATGATTGAGGAAACTTTTTAATGTTACTAGACCTCCTAATTTCTTGATCACAATAAAAAAACTAAGTAACCTCAGTATCCAGTACTGACTTGATCTAATAATTGTACCTGATATCACCTGTGCTAGTTACAGTGGTGTAGGAGTTTATCGTAGTCATAGTTCAAGAGACCCAGTGTTATATTCATAATCCACCATTGCCTCCGGGCATGCCTGTCAATCTTTATATTCTAATATATAAAAAGAAACGTAGTCAATAATATTTCAATGGAAATTTTTATTTCGAAAATTTCGGTACAAGTTTAACAACTTGTTATAAAATATTTTTTTTCATTATTTTGTTTCATCAATTTACACCTGAATGTCATATATTATAAACATTCAAATATTTTTCTATCAATAAGTTAAAGTATATTAAGAATTCATGTTTAATTATTTGTGAAAGGAAAATGTAACAACAGCTTATAAACGTATTTTCCTTACAACGTCATTTTGTGTATTCACTTGACTTGATCACAGATTTTGATGGCTAGCAAACATATATAAAACACATTTGTTTTTAATACTATGTAAAAAAAAAAGTAATAAAGTAAAGTCATGAATATCAAAAATTGGTACATATTACAACAATATTTCTTATTAGGAAAGCTTTTTCAAATGTTGTTCATGTCTCACTCCATATCTATTGTAATGCTCTACTGCAACATTTCTAAACCAGCTCCCAATCAAATCTGTACATGTCTTTGAAATATAAAAAACAAAACAAAATGTCATGACCTGCAAAGTCAAACAATTGTCTTAAACTATAATCTACATAATTATATAGCCGACTTTCTCAAACCTTAAGCACGATAAAATAACAAATGCATGCAGGACCACCACATTTAGCAGGCAATTTTAAAATAGCCTCCTTAGGTCTCATCCGTTAACTTTTGGATCAAGAGTGCCTTTGAATTCATTGCAAAAACAGTTTGTTTGCCTGCAATCGAGGAAACATTTTATTGTTCATCGATTTCTGGTCACTAGAATAAAAAGGCTGCGTAGTTCTCAGTATCGAACACGTACAACGTTAAAGGGTCCGCCATCACATCTTATCTCCGGATATAATACGCTTGTTCAAAATAACGATTAAAGAATAACACAATAAGACAATGCTAAAAATACTGCCTTACAGTTAAAGAATTAAAAACAAGGATATCTTAAATCTTAAAGAATCAACGATGTAATGCTAAAAGAAAGACAACCAAACCCAACTCTAATGAAATATACACAAAATAAAACATGGGACTGTTGGTTGCATGCCCCTCAACTGTCTCCTGTCTTGGCTCAGGGAGTGATGCCCTTCAGGTATATCCACTGCACATTAGAGTTACCTCCAGCGGACCGTGCACAGGGACACAATGAGTTTACCCATCACTGCAGCTCTGGACCCAGTGTCATTGCCATCAAAGCCGACCACTATCCGATGATCTTTATGGGAACGGATGGATTCTCCTTGCTTTGTTAGATGGAACAAAGGATTGTCAACCTGAAAATGGAATAAAGACGAGATAAAAAGACGTTTGAAAAGTTTAGAAATTGAACATGTAAAAGACTATCCATTGCAAATGCATCCTTCAGATCATTTCCATTTTGTAGAGTGTACTTCCTTTGTATATTTTAAGGTTTAACATTATATAAATCTGAAAACAAATGCTAAACGATATCTAACATAGTACAGAATAAAGGAATAAGACATGATTTATCTAACGCACCAGAAAAATGTATATTAAAAAACGCATTGGGATTATTTTAAATATTACAATCCCACAGACATATGACAGTTATATAGCATAACGCTTACTATTTAACACAATGAAAGAAAAAAGACTTAAAAAGAAAACTGAAAAACAGTCTGAATCAAATCAAAGGGTCTGACAAGATACATACACTGAATTTTAAATTCATACAAAATCATGTAAGCAAACAACAAATTTAAGTAACGAATAAACTTGTGGGGTTTTTATGACGGAGAAGAGGAGAAGTACCTGGAATGTATAGACGTGGTCGTTCCAAAGACATTTCTGAACATGATCGGTGTCGTCGAGCCCGCCTGATGACGAATGGACCTTGAGGCCTGGGGCTATGGCGGCACCAACAGGAAGATGTACCGCTCCAATCTGTGATGAGACCTGCCGGGCATAGCGTTGCTCTCCTGTTTGGAGGGCTCAAAAAGGATCTCCAGGGCAACCTCAGTGCCACCTGTGGAGCCTGGTGCCATTGCTACCGACTTGTCTACATGGAAATTAGAGCTACCAATCTGTGAGGAGATTTAAACATCGATTTCACTTTTGGGTTATGACATTAAGACATTTTTCATAGGTAGGGAGGGTCGGGAGGGGGAGGGTGGGTTTTGCTCGGTTTGGGGGGGAGGGGGTATGTTTTTGGGTTGCTGGGTTGTTTTGTTTTGTTGGGTTGTTTGTTTTCATTTGGGGGGAGGTGGGAGGGGAGGGGGTTGGGGGTATGTTTGATATGTTCTGTTTTTTGTTGTTTTCTTTCCATGTTTAAGGAGGGAACCCATGTTCATCTAAACCAACCAGAATAACAGGATATGCCTTCTTCATTGCCAGTGCATACACCTACAGTATGTACAGCGCTAGACAGACAATATTATTTGTGACTCATGTCACGTTATTAAGATAAAATAAAATGTTTTTATCGTGATTGTGATATTTTTTTTTTTTTAAAAAAAATAGTAGTTGGCAGAAATATCGATGGAATAATGAAGATAGAGCAAAGTGGAAGGTAAATGTAGTTTGACATGATACTGAATTTAGAATTCCACAAAGATCTTTGTCTTTTTTGTCTGTCTGTGTCTCTTTTGTCTCTTTGTCTCTGTTCATTTGTGTGAATATATGTATGTGTTGTGTGTGTGTATCCTCTCTCCCTCCCTCCCTCCCTCCCTCCCCTTCCTTTCTCTCTCTCTCTCTCTCTCTCTCTCTCTCTCTCTCTCTCTCTCTCTCTCTCTCTCTCTCTCTCTCTCTCTCTCTCTCTCTGTGTCTCTGTGTCTCTGTCTCTGTCTCTGCCCTCTGTCTCTCTCTCTCTCTCTCTCTCTCTCTCTCTCTCTCTCTCTCTCTCTCTCTCTCTCTCTCTCTCTCTCTCTCTCTCTCTCCTTTCACTCTCTCTCTCTCTCTCTCTCTCTCTCTCTCTCTCTCTCTCTCTCTCTCTCTCCATCCAGATATCTCTCTCAGACATACACACACACACACACACACACACACACACACACTCAGAGCCATAATACATACCTTACAGAGGTAGTCAGTTTTTTGTTTAGCAAATTCAGGAATTTAGCAACCTGCATATTGCTAGAGCCTAGCCCAGATCTGAAATAGATGGCTTTTTCTGGTGCTCCAGGGGGCTGTTAGTGTCAGATCAAAGGTGTAGAGGCCAAGGTCAGAACAGTAACTCCAAACGCCCTTGGATCTCCCCAACTTTCAGGGGCTGATATCAAAGCTGAAATGACCCTGCAAAAACAATTTAAACTTCAGTCTCAGTGTTGAACAATGTTATCGTTTTTATTTGTCAAACTCATTAATATAGATGGAATATTTATGTAAACATATAACTGAAGGGGTCATTTCAATAGTGTATCTAAGTCACAATTACGTCATCTAGATAAAAAATACCAAAAACTATGGACTTGGCACAGATGGCTTTTAAATTCCAAGCCAAACACAAAACTGTAATGTGTTTTCATCGTATCACTTTCATATTTTTCTGGAAGTGTGATTTTCATTCCTCAGGATTATCTCTCTGTCTTTTCATGAAAGGACATAGGGTACACTATTGAAATGACCACTTCAATTTATGAATGATTAATAATTTACTCACAATTTAAACTATTGAGATTTCCCTCTCTCATAAATTTCTCGAGAATAAAACCCTAATTTACATTACAAAGACTTGTAGTCAACTAATATAAACAAAAGGGTGTGGGTTTCCTACAGTGCCCATTTCCAGCCAGCGTGTAGAAAGGGTAAATTTAGAGCAGGTATGTTTTCACCTTACTAACAATGGCTGATTGATTAATTACTCAGAATTTGCTGGAACAACCAGTTGATTTGGCATGAGGACTTCCCCGCACGGAGCAGCTGGATACTGAAGGTGACCTGCACGACAACGGATTCTCAACTTGATGGGTGGGACACTCTGTCGCACAGGTGAGGCCGGTAGGTGAATGGTTGAAATCGTCCCAGGTTTGGTGGCCTGGAAGGTCAGCCTCATAGAACTGAAACTCACCGTAGATTCATTGACAAATGTAACCTGCCAAAAAGGAAAGAGAATATACATGCGATGAAAACTTAAATCTTCAAATAGCATCTGACCCTCAAATGTAGGAAAATCAGTTTGTGCAAATTCTTTCAAATAGCATCTGACCTCAAATGCAGGAAAATAAGTTTGCAAAATTCTTCAAATAGCATCTGGCCTCAAATGCAGGAAAATAGTTTGCAACCATCTTCTAGGTTGTTCAAACTGTAAATTCTTTTTTGATTACTTTCTGTCCTTTATCCGATTACTACAAAACCGCTAATTTTGCTGTCCCTTATCCTATTTTCATTACAACTACTTATTATTACTTACTAAAAACTGCTAACCTTAATGCCATTACTATTACTACTACAAATACCAATTACTTTATTTTCAACCACTACTTACTACTACAACTTACTGCCATTAATATTACTACTTATACAACTACAACTTCAATTAAAACTACTACTAATATTACTACCACTATTACTTCTACTATTACCAGCGCTACTACTATTATAATTAATACTACTACAATTACTATTACTGCCACTACTATACTACTACTTTATACAACTATCACTACTACACTACTACTACTATTACTAATACTACTATTACGCTACACACACACACTAATTACTACTACTATTACTACTACTACTACTATTACTATACTACTACTACTACTACTACTACTACTACTATTACTACTACACTACTACTATTACTAATAATAATACTACTACTAATACTACTACTACTACTACTACTACTACTACTACTACTATTTACTACTACTGCCTACTAATACTACTACTGTTACCATTTTTATTTCTACTGTCACTGAAGACAGATATCTATCTTAGATTTGTATAAAAATAATTATCATCATAGTAGGATAATCTACCCAGTTGTTTCCTTATTAAAGAGAATCTTTTACAGCTGCAAATGCAAATCATACTAACCTTGAGAGTGGTTTGACCTCTCTGTAAGCATAGAACGTCAGTTTGTAATCTTTTCTTTCCATTGGCTATACATCCATCGTATCTCCACGCCTCTTCACAGTGGTGCCTGGGTCCAGTTTGTCTGGCTTCAGTGACTCTGTCTTGACTTGAATCTAGAAATTTGAAATTAATAATGTTTGTAATCTGATGTTTCTATAGATGTGAGAAGCAAAAGAATGTTACTACCAGTAAATCATTAAAGGTATATACAAAATACGTTTCTATACTTTGATCTGTGCTGTATGGTTGCTATCATTAAACTAGATTAAGTTAACAAATGAAGAACCCAAGAAATTGACATATTTATCTGTGAAAAATAAATATTTGACCAACATAACATTGTGCTATAAATGTTTTTTTAGTAACATTTAAATATTTTTTTTTTCCATTTCTAAAAAGAAAGATGAAATATTAAACCTGGTTATAAAAGAAAAGTTAAAAAGATTACATACACGTATAAATCAACTCTTCTCCTACTCAGTTGGGCAATAAGGACCACAAAATTTTTTAGTGGCTTTTGTGACATCTGATTTCTATATAAGATTTCGCAAAAATCAGGAGTCTGTAAAAGTCTGTTTTGTTTTATTTGCTCTCATTTATGCAGGAAATGAAATGTTTCTAAAACAAAAAACTTGCAAATCTAATACTGAAATGCCTCTTTATCGCTAGGCTTCTTCAGCTTGTTCAAAGAAGGACGGACAGCAGCTCAAAGAAACCGGCCTTACACGGCACGCTCCCTTTGTATTTTTGAAATGGCTTTAGGAGGCTCGGGGCCAGTGCAGTCAAGTTAAACAAGAGACCTGAGCCATCTGGCATAGGGAAGAATATGGAGCCCTGTGGAAACAAAATAAACAGTCATTCCAAGCATTTAATTTCTCAAAGTCACCTCCAAAAAGGTTTAAAAGGAGAAGCCATTAAAGAGCTCATAACATAATCATCATCATCCTCCCTCCTCCTCCTCTCCTCCTCCTCCTCCTCCTCCCTCCCTCCTCCTCCCTCCTCCTCCTCTTCTTCCTCCTCCTTCTCCTCCTTCCTCCTCCTTCCTCCTCCTTCTCCTCCTCTTTTCTCTTCTCCTTCTTTTCTTCTCTTTCTTTTCTTCCTCCTCCTCCTCCTCCTCCTCCTCCTCCCTTCCCTCCTCCTCCTCCTTCTTCTTCTTCTTTTTCTTTTTCTCCTAAAATTCTTTGAAGACGTCTCTCTGTTCACCCTTTGTGCAATGGAATTGGGTTTTTTATATGATAAACATAAAGCAATGATGAATATGGCACAGAATAGGGAGGATTTCTCTGTCTGAAAGAGAAATTGCATTTGCAAGAAAGAAATGATGTTGCAGGTGCTGGCATACAGCCCAAAAGCCGCAACAAGCATTTGCCAGACAATAGATAGAGAGAGGAACCCACAGGCTAAAAAGAAACGGGGTCAACCTAGAGACACGTGGAGCACCTAGACAGAGAGACAGAGATGTGAAGTCAGAGAGTATTCTTGAGCAACAAGGGAAACAAATGTGAGAGATAGACAACTCTGTCGAGTTACTGCCTGAGACCTATGCCCCTACCCAAAGAATGATGGGATATAGAGAGAGTGTGTGTGTGTATGTGTGTATGTATGTATGTATGTGTGTGTGTGTAAAACATCTGATATAAATTGATGTATCTGTGAAAATTCTTCATGTAAGAGACTCTCTGACAGAAAATGATGTCTTTCATGACAGAATGTTATAATGCTTTCCAGAGAGAGAAAAATAACGCTGAGAGAGAAACTCTGAGACTGATAGAGAGAGAGAGAGAAGAGAGAGAAGAGAGAGATGCCTTTTGTCCAGTTACATTCCATGACACAGAAAAGATAATGCTAATAGGGGATGTGGCATATCGACCAATAGGGAAGCCCCATGCTTTTCCTAGACTGTCAGTGGCACAAGAAAACCAATAGGAAGCCCTAGAGAGAGAGAGTTAGAAGAAACCAATAGGAGTTTTCGTTTAATTATTAACACAAGAACCAAGCCCCCAGCTTTGTCTAGTTATGATTCCATGATACAAGAACCAATAGGAAGCCCTATGCTTCATCTAGTTATGATTCCATGACACAAGAAAGCCCTAGAGAGGAAGCACAAGAACTATGCTTTGTCTAGTTATGATTCCATAGCACAAGAACCAATAGGAAGCCCCAGACAGACGCCTATGTTATGATTCCATGACACAAGAACCAATGGGAAGCCCCTATGCTTTGTCTAGTTATGGATTCGAGACAAGAACCAATAGGAAGCCCACCTAGTTAATTAGTTATCAAAGAAAATCCAAATTTAAACAAGAAAACAATAGAAACCTGAAAAGCGAATTGTTGTCCTATTTGGGTCTAGTTTGAATAAACTTGATACTTGATACCAATTATATTATTATGGAAATAGATAAAAAGCTTAATCGTTTTCATTGATTTTCAAAACATCCAAATTGGACTTACTACACGTGTTTATGCACCTTTGCCGATTGATAAATATTAACGGACTGATGAAATGCACGAGTGGTTCATGAGATCAGGATGTTGGCATTCAGTAAAACAAAATTTCTTTACTACACAAAGAGAGCAGTGAATCACTCACCATATGCTTTTGTTCCAACTCCTATCAGGGGAAAATAGGTCAAGCACAAGTCCAAACCAAACCTCAAATTAAAAATGCTGCAAACCGTCCACTCCCATCAAAACCCAGCAACATAAGACCAACCTAGAACCCAAGCTGGTTGGTCTTGTTGGAGATGGACAGCTGTTTGCAACCATAACTGACTGGAAACCAAGCCTTCACAAACAATTCCCATCAAAACCCAACAACCATAAGACCAAAACCAACCTAAACAATTAACTCATATCAAACATCGTAACTCTAAGAAAAAAAAAACCTGAAAAAAATAACTAGATAAAATGCAGCAACCAAAGACAAACCAAACTTGTCTCAACTCTGACTGAAAGGCAGACATGGCATTTTAAGGTGTTGGTGGAACTCCAAATGTAAACAAACAACTTGTAATCCCCAGCAACCTTTGTTTAACCAACCAAACCTAAAACATGTGATTTTTCACAAACGTTGTAACCATAAGACCAAAGGTACTTCACTCTATTTTCCATCACTTGACTCAGGTGTGAATGAGTACCCACCAAACCTAGAGAAAGATCCTTGTCAGAGCTGTTACAATGAAAACCAAACCAAACCTTTGTCCAACTGTATGCTCCCCGAGAGTTGAGAAGGACTTTGAATGAAATGGTCTAAACAATGTAAGTTGGTGAGCCTGCACCCAGCAACCATAAGACCAACCCATCTGTTTTATTCTAAACAACTTTTCCTAACCCAGACAAAAGAAAATTAATACATAAACAAACAACTCCTATCAAAACCCAGCAAACCATAAGAGGGGTTTAGAAGCCAAAAAAGAAAGAGTTACTCCTTCATATCTAAACCCAGCAATTGTATGGGGGTCCAAACCAAATCAAAAACAACTCCATACCTCAAAAACCCATCCACTGGATGGATAGAGAACCCAAGTCTGAAAGCCTTGGTGTCCCAATGGAAACCCAGAAAGATTGCAAGACAAATGAAGCATTCAAACAACAAAACAAACCAACACCAAGGATCAATCAAAACATGAGAAGATCAGCGAACAGCTGAAGCATTCAGAAATAAAATCAATCTATTCCCCGGTAGGATCATTCAAACAGTGAGAAGATTCATGGAACTTGGGAAATACAGGAAGAAAATGCAATCTTTCTCTTTGGATCAATCAAAACATGAGAGATTCAGGAACAGCTGTTATATTGGAGTCTTCCTAGCGTCAAGAGCGTTATTTAATGGGAATTATCATCACTTATTCTCTTCACGTTTGAGACGAGAGTTTCGATGTCATTGACCGTAATCATTGTAACATTTATCATTGCATCAGGTTATTTTAAAAAAGACTATTTAATTTGATTAATTATAAAAACTACATTGTAATCTATTAAGAATTGTGTTTTACAAACAATTCCTTCAATTGGGTTCATTATAGCACAAATACATTGTGCTTTAAAAAGACCCTCAGAACTGAATGTCACAAATATGGGGCTAATGTCTAATAGCTTTTCAATGCCATGATGCTGGGGATTTTTCTAGATTTTTTTGCTTCTGTAAACCTTCCTTTTTTGATTCTCTCCTAGTCTTTTTTTATCTTTCTTGGAAGAGAAGAACCTGATGTTGAGAGGAGAGGATGACAGGCTGTAAACTTTGAGAGACAAGAATTCTAGGGACATAAACAAATGCCCTGAGAGAGAGAGAGAGGTAATCAATCACAAGAATTCTAGTGACAAAAAATCCAGAGAGAGAGAGAGAGAGAAGAGGGGGAGAGACAGAAAGAAAGAGAGAAACCCTCCCCAGGGAATCAATCACAAGAATTCAAGTGACATAGAACAAAGAGAGAAAAACATCCCCATGTCACACCAAGAATTCTAGTGACACAAATAAGAGAGAGAGAGAAAAACCTCCCCAGAATCAGAGAGACAGAGAGTGAGACAGAGAAAGAGACAGAGACAGAGACAGAATCACAAGACAGGGAGACAGAGGAGGGAGGAGGGGGAGAGGGAGGTAATCACAAGAATTCTAGAGACACAAACAAATGCCTTAGAGAGAGAGACAGAAACAGAGAGAATCTCAGAGACAGAGACAAATCCAGAGAGACAGAGATAGAGACAGAGAAGAATTTAGTGACACAACAAAGACAGAGAGTTGTGAGTGCCTGTGTTTTGTTACACATGGAGGAAGCTAAACCTAGCATTAATACTACTTTAGTGACACTTACAAACTGTTCAAATCCCCATGTAATCACATGACCATTCTAGTGGAAGAAACTGCTTCGGCTGGAAAACGGGTCATGACCCAAGAATTCTAGTGACACAACAAAGTCCAGAGAGACCTCCCCCATGCCCAGGCAAGATCCCTAGTGACACAAAAAGAGGCTGAGACATACCAGCACACTCAAGAAGGACCTTTGGAGGGGAGGGAATGGGGGGATGGGATGTAATCATGAGAATCTAGTATAAAGGACTCCTAAATAACGATACCAGGTTATCAATGAAAGAATTCACAGTGACAGCATGACAAATGCCATAATAGTTAATTGTCCAGGTTGAGAAGACTTCATAATATTATCCATAAAACATGCTTATGAGTTTGCACATGTAAATTCACCTCATTTTCTGGTTTGATTTAATTTGTTTAAGATTTGATTCTGACTTTATTGGCGTTATACCCTTCCATAACAGGAACCAGATCATCCGTCAGATCCTTGCATTCTTGTCATTTAAATTTTCTAGTTTTTTATGAGCCTAAAGGAAAGTCACTTTAACTTAAACAAAGCATTATCAAGCTTATGATTTCATCAACAAGCACACACAGATCTATCCATAAAAAATTACTATATTTAACCGTCTTAGCAAAACATGGAAATTTGTTGTGAAACTATAGAAAAAGTAGAGCTTTCCTCCACAAGCATATTTTAATTTTTTGTTTTGTTTTTTTGTTTTTTGAGAAATGATTGTTTGTCATCTCCACCTTTTAAACATACATTTGACATCAGCGTGACAAGTTCCAAAGGAGATTAGATGATTTTTAAGTCGCTGTTTTTTCTTAAGTACAAAAGAAAAGCTGAAGTTATTTATTATCAAAAAAAATAAAAGGAGATATTTTCTCCGCCGACGGATTGTCGAAAATCAGGGAATCAGTCGTCTAGCAGTTTTCATGTTCTTTGAATTGTTCAATGACGCCAGACATAACAGGGGACTCGTAGTCCAGCTGGTCTACGTCAGCCTCAAACCGAAAAGGCCTTGGATGGGAAAAACAGTTTGGCCGACGGTTGAAAATTGAAATTGAGACTTTGATTTAATTCTATCCTGGACCACTGCACTTTTTCAATCACCTAGTCCCATCAGAGATGGATGATGCAAAAGGAGGTCCCATGAATAACTGACAACACTCTGAGGTAGTACGTTAAAGATCCCTTGGTTGTTTACAAGGCGATCTGAGCAGTTAATAATCCAACCAAAACTGAGAGATCACCTTAGTTGTGGACGGATAAAATCAAATACATACATGGGGGATATTATACCTTTTCATTGCACAGCTCTAGTTTCTCCACGAGAGAGATATTTTTCTTCTAAAACTAAGGATTCACAGACTGAATCAGACAGACTTTGACAGAAGTATAAAGAGATGGGACCAATTATATTATTCAACTAAACTCAATAATACAATAGAGAGAGAGTGAATTGAGGGATTCGGCTTTGGGTCTGAACAAACCTCACCTTCACGGTTCCTCCTTTGGGAGAGAGGACTTAGAGAGGACAGATGCTCAAAATCTCCTTGTGAGAAGAGCAGGCAGAGAGGGGCCAGAGGAGAGAGAGAGGATGGAGCAGGGAGTTATTGACAATGGAATGACAGACAGACAGACAGACAGACATCCAGACAGACAGACGGAGACACACTTCTGTTTGGGATCTGCTTAGAGAATCTAGAGAGAGAAAATAATAGAGAGAGAGTTTTCCATGAGAGAGAGAGACAAATAGACAGACAGACAGACACCAGACAGATTCTCTAGTGAGGAGGTCAAGGAGGGAGGGAGGGAGGGAGATCGGCTTTTAGTCCGGTTATTCTCTGAGAGAGAGTCAAAGGATTTATTCAGGGATTCATATTCTCTAGCATTGTTAACTCTAGTCTATCGCCATCGCCATTTTAGTCTATCGAAATTATTAGTCTATCATGAGAGAGAAAGAGAGAGAGAGATCGAGATCGACATTCTTCTCGACAGAGGGGGGGAGAGACAGACAGACAGACAGATAGACTAGTCTATCGTCATCGGCTCATTCTAGTCATATCATCATCGGCTTATTCTCTAGTCTATCGCCATCGAGCTCATTCTCTAGTCATCACAGACAGACAGACTTATTCTCTAGTCAGACAGAGAAACGAGAGATTCTAGTCTATCGTCATCGCTCATTCTCTAGTCATATCATCATCGCTTATTCTCTAGTCTATCGAGATCGGCTCATTCTCTAGTCTATCGCCATTTCATTCTAGTCTATCATCGCTCATTCTCTTAGTCTATCGAGATCGGAGATTCTCTAGTCTATCGAGATCGAGACGTATTCTCGATTCATATTAATATCGGCTTATTAGATAGTCATATCATCATCGGGCTTATTCTCTTTCATTTCGTAATGCTCATTCTCTAGTCTAACGCCATCGGCTTATTATCTAGTCATATCATCATCGGGTTATTCTCTAGTCTATCGCCATCGGGTTCATTCTCTAGTCTATCGTCATCGCTCATTCTTTGTCTATAAATCGCGTGTAACAAAGAAGCCATAATATATTTATATAATTTGGTTATCTAATCGTAATAATTGGTTCATTCTCTAAATATTGTAGTAATCTATGCACGTTGAAGTGACGCAAATGGATTGCTTTGTCATTCTCTATAGCGGCCTACGTCTTAAATCATGTTTATCGGGTTCTAATTTTCACGCTACTAAGAGTAAACTCTAGTCTATCGTACACGAAATGAATTGTGACTGCATTCTCGGCTTTAAGTGAGTCAAACAAATCGTTAGAATCGCAAGCATTTTAGTCATCTCATGAATGCAAAAATTTTATGAATGTCAAAATACAACTTATATGAATCATTCTTAACTTTTTAGGAATCAACGGGTTTTTTTCTAATCGTTTCGGCTTTTTTTACAAATGCTCTCTATGAATGTCTAAACTTTTTGTAATGAATTCATCGCGAACGTTCAGTCATATCAAAATCGGCTTCAGTCATATCAGACAAGCTCTTAATGAACACAAAGTTGTTGTTTTCGCTCATTTCAGTCACTATCGTCATTCCTTCTATTCCAGACAGGACGGTCTACCTTTGACATATCAAAAAAGGCCTCTAAAACTAGGCTCTAGAGTCAGTTATCCATCGGTTTCTGTAGCATGGAGCACTATACCGGTAAATGATCTATTATAACATCGTGTCTGCTTTACCATATCATCGTCCACATCTCCTGTCTATCTGATTGGTTTCTCTATGTAAATTATGCTCATTCCCCCCCGGGCCCAACACACACACACTAGTCAAAGCACACGCACAGAAGACAGCCACAAGCTTAGAGTTTTTTGGTTAGGTTTTGATTCAAACCACGAAGACAGTAAACTCATGGTGTTCTCTGCTCCCATAGTAGCTACTGCAGTCAACTGGTTTTGGATACATTAGTCAGCCAGGAAGGCTCATCCTAAGAGACTAACTACCTTTATTGGTGTCAGATTGAAAACAAAGAAGAATGATGGCGCCCGCTATGAAATTGACCCAGCTTGGTTAAATTTTCGCCAGACCGCCCTTTTAATTGTTGTATTTTCTTTCTCATCCAATTTTGAAAGGGTAGACTGGAATCTTTATGTTTGAAGATAGGTGTTGGTTTATATCTTGATGAGATGAATTCATTATTTTGGGTAGATCGTTTTAGTACCCAAAAGATGTGTGAATTTTTACACTGTAAATGTAGGACGCAAAGTGGCTCACTTTGCTGGTTGTCTTGAAGACTCCTCCCCCAGAGCCCTTCTGATCCAAATACAGGCTTGTGATTTGTCAAACTAGAGAATAAATGAGTTAATGAACGAATGAATGAGTGACTACAAAAATGAATAGGTGAACGCAGTTGAGTAAATGAAAAAGAATGAATAAATAAATTAACGAATAAATGAATAAATGAATAAATGAGTGAATGAATGAAGATTTTCAATGAATGAGTGAATGAATGAATGATTGAAATGATCCTAAAAACTGAATTTGGACAGGAATAACAAAAATACAAACGATTTACAAAACTTTGGGAAACGAATAAATAAATTTATTTTCCTGAAAATGAATGAATGAATGAATGAGTCAGTCATGACAGCCATTGTATTGAATGGAGTCATTGTACTGAATGAATGAATGAATGGAACTGCAGTCATTGTATTGGAACTACAGTCTTTCTAACCACTCATTGTACTGGAACTATGGTCAGTTTCAAATGAACTGCAGTCAAAATGTATTGGAACTACTCTTTCAAATGAACTAGGCCATTGTACTGGAAATAGTTTACTTGCGTCACCGGCAGATTTCGTGAGTTAAATGACGACAGCCATATGTACAATAGAACTGGGTTTTCCAATTTGAATGAAGAGACATGAATAAAACATTGAGATATTGTTCAAAAGAAAAAAGTACAAATAAACACTTTTTCCTTATGTTATAAAGAAAGAAAACATTTGGGATTTCTGGCTGAATGAAGAAATATAGAACAAAGCTGTTGGGCTATCTGTATTTCACTGAATGAATATTAAGGATAAATCATTGATTTTGTTGTTTTTCAAAGAAGAATTATAAATCGAAATAAGACCATTTTGTTTTTCTGCTTTTGGTTCATCGTAACAAATGTTGCTCGGGTTAGGAATGGTTTGTTACAAGCAATGCAACGTTCAGTAGCTTTCTGTGATTGTTATTTTTGCAGAATTATATAACAAAACGTTGTTTTTGCCTACTTCTTCACTGCATTATTGCCATGTCTTTTTCTTTCACCGGCTTCGTCTCATTAGTTTCATTTTCTCTCAATAGTGAATATAATCTCATATTATTAGTCTAAGACCATTGATCTAAATGTTTCGACTTCTATCGCTTTTACTGTATGTTATTATGACTGCCCAGTGAAAGGGAAAAGAAGGAATTCAAAGACATAGGGGTAGACAAACCATTTCATTGATGACTGACTTACTTGACAAAGGGTTTGTCGAATACGAGGGCGACCGACTTCGTGACCTTTGAAAGTGTTCATTTATTGATGGTGAGTGTTACCTGGGAGATAGATAGATAGATAGATAGATAGATATAAAGAAACATTAGATAGATAGATAGATAGATAATTGGTAGATAGATAAAGATAGATAGATAGATAGATAGATAGATAGATAGATAGATAGATAGATAGATAAATAAGATAGATAGATAGATAGATAGATAGATAGATAGATAGATAGGTAAGTAGATAAA
>JAXRKP010000386.1:0-17500 GCA_037039925.1 Doris montereyensis | reverse complement strand
CAATGCTAGGTCTAGTGTTGTGTTCCTTGAGAAAGACACTTAACAACTTTTTTTTTTATACATTCTGTTTCTCATGGCAAAGCAAAAAGAAGATAAAAACTCTCTATTGAAAACGACAGAAAGGATAAACGCAGTAAAGACAAGAAAATCTTATTCAGGGTACATCATGAAGGTGAACGGTAAAAATCCAACTCACTTTAAACTTTCGACCAGATCTGACCTGGCCTTCTGGGTGGAGACACTTGAAACAAGATGGCTGCTTGGGATCATTCTCATCTTCACATATCCATTCAAAGGTGAATGGTTCATTGGTTGCTTAACAATACCAAATTCCCTGAAAAGCAAACAGATATAATGTTAACACCCTGTAAATCCATTAAATGACAAAAACATTCTTCAGGCTTTATGCAATGATATACAACTTAAGCTACTTGTTGGAAATGGATGAGGACAAAACTATGTTTAGGCTTGATTGATGGGTTTTTTAAATCAAAATTTCTGTAATCTTCCTTAGATAATTGATGTAAGTTATATTTTATATCTAATGAATCTCATGAAGAAAATAAGACATTAGATGGGTTTCAAGTTTCAGATGTGAAAGATTTATTCTTAACACGCTAATTAGAACCTGAGCAATAAGAAACACAAATAAACAAACAATTCATCTTTTCTTGATAAGACAAAACATTTATAGAAATGACATCAATGCAAACACTCAAATAAATTTAAACTGAAGCCAAAATGTAACACAGTGACAGAGGATAATATTTTCTTCATTTAACTGATGTTTTCATGTACTTACTTGTAATCTTGACACCTGTGCCACAAACAGTGAACTCAATCACGTTGTGTTAGGGTCAAGGGGTTGACCCAGGGGGAGCACCTCCAGGCCCCCTGGAGCTCTGGATTCCTTCTGGCACCAGACAGATAGTCCGAGTCATCCAGCGTTCAAAATGGCAGTACGTGCGGCATCAGGCTCCTTCCTTTCAAGCCAATCACTGGCCTGTCACTCTTGCTCATGAACGGAATACTGGAAGTCAGAGACAAAATTATAGGTTCCTTATTTGCTTTTTTTGGTGTTCTTTATTTCTTTTCTTTTTTTTTTTCATTACACACGTTGCTTATTTTGGTGTTCTTTATTTCTTTTCTTTTCATTTCATTACACACGTTGCTTATTTTCAGCGCTGGGTTTTACTTACACATTTTGCTCATTCATCTCAGGTAAGCTGTTTTTGTATTACAACACCATTCCTGAAACTTTTTTTTTGACTGCAGTGATATCTAAACTTATTATTATCTTTAAGGATATCATTGTTTTCACCTGCTAGAGATTTGTCACATTTCACAGTATTTCAATCGATGGGTTTTCTGAATTTCAACCAGTAGTCTGTCAATTGAAAGACACTGTAAGTTCTATTTACATATCGGTGTCAGACTTTTTGACTCCCATGAAGAGCTTCAGTAGACACTCATGAAACTGTTTTCATACGTCCATATTATATACATACTTATACACATAGATCATTGATTTTTATATTTAGCATATCACAATGTGTTCTTTTACTCTCTTAAAATTTGTTGTTGATCGTATTGCTTATAATCCCTGGCTATTAAATTTATTTACTTTCTTAATCTTACTCTTATTTTACTTGCTTTAAAATTTCCATTTTGAAATCCTATTAATTTTTATGCTGATGTTAATCGCTACAAATTTCCTTTTTTATGGATGAATAAAATTTTTTATTGAATTGAATTGAATTAAGTCAGACTCTCAAAATGTGTGTCGATGCAAGGTTTTCAAGTCGACACTTACCTGCAAATGAGTCTTCCTTCATAATCATTAGCATCCAAAGGCGCGAACTTGACGATGCAAGAAGCCATTTTGCCAGCTGGAATTGTTCCAAATGCCGGTTCCACGATGAACGGTACGTACGAGGAATCAATGACATCAACACGAGATTCAGGCCTCTCACCTTCTGACATAAAAGTGACGGAACGTTGGATCGTTGGGGTGAAATTATCCATGATAACTTGCCATTTGTAATCCAAGGCAACTTGACCTTCGTTCTGGAGAGTGATTCTGTGTGCAACAAATCAAAATAAATATGTTATAAAAACACGATATATGTACTAAATCCTTGCTGTACTGTCCGATTTGGCGAATCCTCAAGTGAGTAATAAAAAAATAAAAATATACAGGTTTTTCTAAGGATTCTCAGCAAAAATTTGTGAATTTTTATAAGTATTTAAAACAATTTTTAAAAAAGATAAAGGATTTAAGGTCCATATCCCTGCATAATCACCTTGCATCCCTCCCTAAGAGGAGGGACGGGTCTTGACAGTGATTTAATCTTAGTTTGAAGAGATATACAATTTAAAGCTTCATAAATGAATTCAGCATGATTTGATTACAGGTAAAAAAATTGTGAAAATCGTTAAAAAATTAATTTAGTTGTCATAGAAACGGCTGCTGTCTTAAATTTTTGGTTAAAAAACAATAGGCTCCTACAGTTTTCCTTTGAGATGTTTATAACTTTGCACATAGAAACTTCAAACCAATGTCTGTGCACTCATTTATGTGTTTTTTGATATCTTGAATAGTTTCTGTTTGATAAAAAAAAAATTAAAATAAGGTTTGGAAGGAAAATAATTCCTCTCAAATTTCCACCGAAAGACATTAATTGTTCTTAAAGTACAAAAGATCAAAAATTCCATATGTGGAGCTTTTTAAAGCAGTTGTATGCCTAACTTCAAAAGATTTCATTGAACTTTGTAGAAGAAGATAGGAAAAAACAGTAAAAAAAAATTCATATTGAGAAAATCATATTTGAAACTATTTTTTCTGTATATTTAAATGTTTTGTTCTCTCACTTAAACCAAGAAAAGAGTCGTTTTGAAACATTATAAAACCTTGAGAGGCTCTCTACTACTTCTTGTCGAACAGAACTGTTCCTTATACTCATGTCAAATGGCATCTTGCAATAATAGGTGTGCGGAATACGTCATGTATTTTCCTGGCACTCTATGCCAATATTCAGAACAATGCGTCCAAAGTAGATTTTATGGGATAGAGTACATTGTGATGATTTAAATGAGTACCAACTTGCAATGCCTTAGAAAAAGATTGCTGCCTTTTATAGCACAACAGATGTATTGAAAGTTAGGCTTGTAGTGTTTCTAAAAAAAAAATATGTATAAATTCAAAGAATTGATTCTGAGCTTATTTGATGGTATCAATGTGAAGGGAATGAACTGCATGAACTGCTTCCGTGTCAATTAAAATGATTGGACCACTTTGCAAAAAGGTAAAAATGGAAAAATTAGAGGTTGTTTGTTGGCTTGAGTTGGATTTTTTAATGAATGAAGGAAGGGTTGAAAATGAAAAGAAATCCTTAGTATTCCAAATTGTTTGTCTTATGATATGTGTTCGTTTAAATAACTTATTGTATATTCGGGAGAGAATCATGAAAGTAACTTACTTGTAGACTCGTGTCTGGAACATAAGCGTGTCTTTGAAATGAACACTCTCCTCCTTGCAAGAACACTGTGTGTAATCAGCAGTTGCTGAAATCAGAAGCTCTAAATTCCTAGCCGAATCGGCTATTTCCGAGTACTGTGGTTCAGGTTCTGTCTCAATCATCTTTCTCTTGGCTGGTCTTGGAGGGTGTGGAGTCGTTGGAATGTTTGATTTGCTTCCACTGTTGGGATAATTTGAAAAAGCAAAAAGAATTGATTGAAAATCTATAACAAATGATAATGACGTTTGGGCAATTTTCTTAAAGGTTATATTTAAATGCAAAATTATCACCGAAAAATTTGTTTATTTCACAATTTGAAGCTATTATTAAAAGCCTTTTTCTTTGATTTTCTTATAATTTACTGAAAAGTACAGTAAACATGAATGAGATGAGCAACATTTGATTACAAAGTTATTAATGAGAAATTCACAAACTTTATACTTTAACTATTCGTATGACAAAAGTGAACATACATACAATCTTGTAAAATATTTATCTGTTAGTGTTATAATTCATATTCAAGGAGTATATCTTTAAATAAGGCAATTAAAAACCCAAATGAAACACAGCCTTTGAAACAAGTAAGCAGAGCTCTTACATAGCACTTAACATATAGATCACTCATTTCCCCCCAAAAAAAAATTTTTTAAAAGGGAAGAAAGAAAAAACCCCCAAATAAGGACTAAAATGATCTATGATAAGCAAAAAATACTTAAATCAAACTTTGAAATAATAATAGAATATATGATAAATTATCGATTCATAGAACAAGCTTCGATGATGATGAATGAAAGAAGCAGGAAACACAACTGCTTTTATGCATAACTGATAACGCTCAAATAAAAAGAATAATAAAAACTAAACTGAACGTAAATTGTCTTCCAAGGAGACCCGATCAGAAATGCTAACCATTTCACAGGCACAATTATAAAATTGAATTCCTTGAAAACCAAAATTAAAATCAATACAAATTTTGCGACCCTGAGACTATAAAAAGTAAAGAAGGTCAAAAGAAAAGCATCAAAAGAAAGACATATGAACACACAACAGTAATACGGTCATGATGTCATCAATTGATGGCTCAATCTCCTGTGACTCTGTCAGTGACAATCCAAGTTCTTTCCTGATGCTTAAAAATGCAAGTTACGTAACTTCATTTGAGGTGTGAAGATCAAACATGCTGGCTGATCTACATTTGCTGATCTCAAGCAATTGTATGTTATTTTACAAAATGAGCTTCATTCAAGATTTTTATTTCACATTACAGTAAAGATTTCTGGAAACTCACCTTATTGGTAAGATAATGAATGACAACTGATTTACATATCCTTGCGAAAAGTGTATAAATATATAATGGTCAACCCTTAAAGGCACGCTTTTTCCTGCGTAACAGCTTTTTTTATCTCTTTTAATTATCACGTCTAAGAAGCAGCTACGAAAATTTTCAAGCTGGTTTTCTTTCTTCACACAGCCAAATGGTCTGCTAAACTCAATGCAATAAAACGAAAATGCAATCTTAGATCGGCAATGCCCTGTTTCTCTCTATCTGGAACATGTCATTGTAGATCTACATCATGTTGTAGGCCTAGAAAATCCTAAAATCTCTGCTAGCCGCTCTAGCCAGTATCAGGGTCTATAATGCTGAAAGACGTCAAAACAGCCACCAGACATATAAAGCACGATTGATATCTATGGTTCACATCGCAGGTGACACCAGCACTTGCAGAACGTCATCATCATTGGAACATCTTAACCAGATCACAGGCATTGTCATAATCAATGCAAACTAGAAGCATGTTTTCACTTGTAAAGGACTGAAGAGGGTTTGATTAAAATTGAATACGGTCTTATTGTTTGATGCAACGGCTACCAAGCACTTGGATCAATAGAAAAAGAGAAGAGGGAAATCAATTTTCTAGAAATGTGCACTGCTTCGTTGTTTATAATTTTTTCTTTTACATCCTCTTCCCTTTGTTTTTTGAGTCTGAGCTCTCAGGCTAAGGCTGGACTGCTAAACATTAAGTAATGATGATCTAGGTACCTCACCCCCTACCCATGAATTTGGTATTCGTTTAAGAGACCGTCCAGCTGAAAGCCGTACTTTGTTGTCTCTCAAGGATTGGACTCTTAGGCGGAGCACACTTAATAGTCATTAATCATAATGCTCTTTTCATGTTTCAGTGACATATGCTTGATACACGAATCGTGTGAGACAAATTCCAGTACGATTTAAAAATAATTACGTAAGTCATCACCGTCATTGTTTTGAAATCACCAACATTTTGACATAAAGTGATTGGCTCAAGAGCATTGGTTGATTATTATTTTTGGGAAGCCATTTTCTTTGAAGATGGTTATGGCCAGCTTTGGAATCTAGGTATTCAAATTGATTTTTAGTGGAAATTCATTCACGAGAAAGCTTTCTGAACATTAAAATAATTTTCTGTTTTCAAAATGTGTCCTGCCTATCACAGCTACCATGCTATTTTGCCATGAGATTTCCCATTGCTCAAGTTCAAACAATCACACCAAACATTGACACCACGTATACAGAACAGCTTTTTATCTTTCTCCTTCCTTCCTTCCATTCACATATATTAAAAAACCGACCTGTCAGCTGTCTGTACAGGGAAGGGTGGCATATCAACCCATTTCACAACTTGTATTTTGTCATCCCAGTCCTTCACCTGAAAGAAAATGACAAAATGGAACAAAATGTTTACATGACAAAATTGGAACAAATGTTGAATCAACAGCAAAATAAAAGTTTGGGAGGAAACGAATAACAAATCTTTGACTTACAAAAGAACTTAATGTTTCATGAAATGAAAGGATAAAGTAAAGAAATGATGAAAAAAGAAATAAGAAGTGCTTGTAATGAAGAAAAGTTTTTACTTACTTGATCAGCTGATTTGTCAAATGTGATCCTAACAATTTTACATGCAATGGGGGCATTCAACAAATGTTTTTGGTGCATCGGATTTGAAGGTCACAGCCACATCCTTGCAACAGCCAGCATGTAAATGGCCAACCTGAGAAATATTAGAAGTGACAAAAACAGAATGAAAAACGGACAAAGAATTGTCCTTCGATAAATAGCTAAACAAATAGGAATAAAGTTCTATAGATCTATAGAAAGATAACTAGTGATAAAAAGACTGATAATAATAGAGAGAATAGGGACTGAAAGATTGATAGATAAACAGACAGACAAACAGAGATAAACTGATGACCAGCTTGATAGTAACACTCGTTTTGAATATTCAATAAAAGAAAAATTTGCTGTAGAGTTGCAACATTTTGGTATACAACAAAATTAATTTACGGCAAGTTAGATGCCTTTTATCAACTTTAAATTCAGAATGTTGTAAAAGTCATTACAGAACCAAGCATTGTTATCTATGATGTAATTCTAAAAAGATCAGCTTATTACAGTAGATGATTTAAAGATGCTTCATCCTCAGTACTTTTAAATACTATTTAAAATGCTTTTCAAGAAAAAAGATTATCCGATACATCATAATTTTAGACAGCAATGTTCTTTTCATGAAACTCTTAAAAACCTTTACATTACAGCATAAACACTTAGGTAAATTCAATAAAGTTTATTTCCTGCAATGAACAGATTTTCTACCTGTGGAGAAAATTTCAACTGTTCGTGGTCTGGCCACTGAAACCTGATGCAATCTGTCTTTGAGTGGTTGGTCATGGTTAAATTCAAAGTTCGACTTTCCCTTACAAAGCAGTCTCCAAACAGCATCAAGTTGGGTTTTGCAGCTGAAAGAGGAACAAAGGGACAAAGTTTTGAATACAACATATTCTATGTTAAGAGACATAGACTACTTGTCATTTTGATGAATCCTTTGGTTGAAATTGGAAAGTGTGCACACTGTGAATTTATCACAACAAAGTGTGCACACTGTGAATTTATCACAACAAAGTGTGCACACTGTGAATTTATCACAACAAAGAAACAAGTTGAGTAAGCTTTTGGCAAGTGAGTTTGTACACATTGTAAACTTTGAGTTTGTACACATTGTAAACTTTGAGTTTGTACACATTGAAAACTTTGAGTTTGTACACTTTGTAAACTTTGAGTTTGTACACATTGTAAACTTTGAGTTTGTACACATTGTAAACTTTGAGTTTGTACACATTGTAAACTTTGAGTTTGTACACATGGTAAACTTTCAGTTTGTACATATTGTAAACTTTGAGTTTGTACACTTTGTAAACTTTGAGTTTGTACACATTGTAAACTTTGAGTTTGTACACATTGTAAAAACTTTGAGTTTGTAAACATTGTAAAAACTTTGAGTTTGTACACATTATAAACTTTCCTTTCATGCATCAGGGCATAAACAAGCAAAAGATATACTGATCAAGGTTATTTTGAGACTGGAGAGCAAGACATTTGAGATTAAAACACCACTGGGCAACAGTCATAAATGAACCAATGACAATTTATTTTTCATGCCCTCAAAAATCTTCACTTTAAACATAAACTGAAAGTTATTTGTAGGTTAGAAATCTTAACATTTAACATTTTCTTTGCTTAGCTATTCTACATTGTAACTTTTTCTGTCGTTGATTCTTTTTTATTTTTTTTGTGTCTTTCAGAGAGAACATTTTTGAGTTTTTCTTTTTGCATGTTTCGATTTTTGAATATGCTTAACAATTTAGGTAAAACAGAACATCATGCATTAAAATAAAGTTCCTTCAAGGCCCTTCAGGCCTATAGAGCCGGAGCTTATCCCGGTTTCTATAGCATGAAGTGGAACAAGTGACAACAATCTCCTCCTGGGCAGGACACTAGTCTGACGCAGGATTTTTACTCCAAAACTAATGCTTGTACCCATTTGCACCTAGGTAGAATGGGGAAAACGCATGTTAAGTGTCTTTCCCAAGGAACACAACGTCGGACCTGGCTTTGCTAGGATTCGAACTCGGGACTTCCTGATCCCCAGTCCGGCAGCCTAACCACTCAGCCACCGACGCCACAGATCATGCATTAAGAGAAATATAAAAGCAGCATATATTTAATTGCATAAGGCATTTTAACCCCATGTCATTTTATCTGTGACATTTATGAAGCACTTAACACATTTCATCCATACAACAGACAAAAGAATGTTATATCTATGGAAATGTCCTCTCAGGTAACAAAAAACAAATCTTTCAAAGGGCTGCAAATGGTATTCTGGTTTTTCTTCTTTGAAAGTAAGTATTTAATCATTTACAGCGAGACTAATTGCACTTCCACGAAGCCATGGGATTATAATAATAAATTCTAACAATTTTCAACTTTAGACAGGCATTCTGACAAACAAATTTAAACTTATCAAAAATCGATTTTTTTTTTAAGAATCTCAACAAAAACATCAAAACTAATGAAAAACGGGTGGCAAATGGCCCAACAAGGGGCAATGAATTTCATACCATGAAAATTAAAAGGCAACAGGTAAAAATCAACTCTACATCACAATGATTTGTGTGAAATCTCAAAAACTTGTATGAAATATTTAAAAACAATTCTACACCACAAAGACTTGTATGAAATATTTAAAAAGAATTAATTCTACACCACAAAGACTTGTATGAAATATTTAAAAACAATTAATTCTACACCACAACGACTTGTATGAAATATTTAAAAACAATTTTCACTTTCATTTGTCCCACACATGAGACAACAAATACCTCTAAATATCTAGGACTCATGCAACACATGCTGAAAACATGAAATCGTTCGGGGGGGGAAAAAAGAACACATAGTATAACAAACCCAAAAAACAATATGAAACTTCATGCAGAATCAAAAAACTTGAATTATATATTTTCGATTGTAATTGTGTCATTGATAAATGGGGACAAAACAAATAATTTTCAAATGCAAAACCAACGCCAAACACAGAACAATATCAAGTGACAAACAATGTCCAACTCTTCTTTGTACAGATAATATCCATACCCTGCATCTCAGCATCTTCATCTAAAGCAATCTCCCAGTCATTTTCTATAAAACTGTCACTGTCCTCTGATATCCGCAAATTTATTAGATGAAAATGTGAAAACAAATCAATATAAAGTCAGTAAGAAAGAACCACATGCACGGTTTTTTATTTAACCGATTAATGGATTTGGCTGAGATGCCATTTTGATGAGTGTTAATTATAATGTTTAAAGTTTTGATCTGGAATTGGTTCATATTTTAGATTAAGATCTGAAATTGGCTCTGAATAAGACTAATATTGATTTTGGAATAATGCAAGTATGATTTGATATTCACAGAAAATTTAAACAAAAAGTGTCGATAAAGTGTAACACAAAATCAATAACCAAAAGCATTCTAATTTATGCTTGTGCAGAATTTTACTTTACAAATTTATCAAGAGAAGACCTTCAGAGGTGTCTTAATGTTACAGAAATGGCTCTGACATTACATAAACCTTATTTTGAAATAAGATAATATAACAATCCACAGTTTGATACATTTGAGATACAGGTATTTGGCAATAAGAGCCCGCAATATCACTGACATAAATTTTTAAAAATCTTTCTGCTCTTAATGAACCAAAGAAATTTGGTCATTATTGTTGTTCTTGATGTCAACTTGAAAATAACAAATGAAAGCAATAGTTTAATGTAAAGACCTTTCAGACAAGTCCAAGAAGAAATGAGGATAAATAATGCTTGCAAACGACTGTTTTGTTATTCTTTATCTTTGCATCAGCCACTATTACCATCAAAGAAAAAATGCACTTGCATCATATCAACTTTGCTCCCCACTGAGTGAGACAGTATCATATCAACTATGCCCCACACTGAGTGAGACAGCATCATATCAACTATGCCCCACACTGAGTGAGACAGCATCATATAAACTATGCCCCACACTGAGTGAGACAGCATCATACCAACTATGCCCCACACTGAGTGAGACAGCATCATATCAACTATGCCCCCTACTGAGTGAGACAGCATCATATCAACTATGCCCCACACTGAGTGAGACAGCATCATATCAACTATGCCCCACACTGAGTGAGACAGCATCATATCAACTATGCTCCACACTGAGTGAGACAGCATCATATCAACTATGCCCCACACTGAGTGAGACAGCATCATATCAACTATGCTCCCCACTGAGTGAGACAGCATCATATCAACTATGCTCCACACTGAGTGAGACAGCATCATATCAACTATGCCCCACACTGAGTGAGACAGTATCATATCAACTATGCCCCACACTGAGTGAGACAGCATCATATCAACTATGCCCCACACTGAGTGAGACAGCATCATATCAACTATGCCCCACACTGAGTGAGACAGCATCATATCAACTATGCCCCACACTGAGTGAGACAGTATCATATAAACTATGCCCCACACTGAGTGAGACAGCATCATATCAACTATGCCCCACACTGAGTGAGACAGTATCATATCAACTATGCCCCACACTGAGTGAGACAGCATCATATCAACTATGCCCCACACTGAGTGAGACAGCATCATATCAACTATGCCCCACACTGAGTGAGACAGCATCATATCAACTATGCCCCACACTGAGTGAGACAGCATCATATCAACTATGCCCCACACTGAGTGAGACAGCATCATATCAACTATGCCCCACACTGAGTGAGACAGCATCATATCAACTATGCTCCCCACTGAGTGAGACAGCATCATATCAACTATGCCCCACACTGAGTGAGACAGTATCATATCAACTATGCCCCACACTGAGTGAGACAGCATCATATCAACTATGCTCCCCACTGAGTGAGACAGCATCATATCAACTATACCCCACACTGAGTGAGACAGCATCATATCAACTATGCCCCACACTGAGTGAGACAGCATCATATCAACTATGCTCCCCACTGAGTGAGACAGCATCATATCAACTATGCTCCCCACTGAGTGAGACAGCATCATATCAACTATGCTCCCCACTGAGTGAGACAGCATCATATCAACTATGCTCCCCACTGAGTGAGACAGCATCATATCAACTATGCCCCACCCTAAGTGAGACAGCATCATATCAACTATGCCCCACCCTAAGTGAGACAGCATCATATCAACTATGCCCCACCCTAAGTGAGACAGCATCATATCAACTATGCCCCACCCTAAGTGAGACAGCATCATATCAACTATGCTCCACACTGAGCGATACACATCCATTTTTTTTTATTTTGTCTTCTTCCATTCTACAATGCTACCAACAGATGGAAACACATATGCCAAATTTATTATTTTCACTTGTTTTGCATAAATCGACAGTCACCCAATATACACAGTGATCAAAATATCAGCGTTGACAAAAATATTATATATAATTATTTTAAAAAGACATCTTTAAATATCGCATCATTACTTTTTTTATTGTCACCATCATCATATATGACCCGGTTTTCACATATCCATATAATATTGATAAATTTATCGTGAGAATTCAGCCAGCCAACAAACAAAAAAAACAAACTTCCCTCTTTTGAATAAAGAAGGAGTAAAGGACAAAACAAAACGTATCTCACCAGCAACGTCGTCATCAGCCATGTTTCCAAGCTCCTGTTCCGGGTCAATAGGTACGTAAACGGAGCCAATGTTGTCTATTGTGATGTCATCTTCGTATCCCTCGCCCACCATCTGGATCACTGAGTCCTCGTACTGATTATCAATGACGGAGACCTTCAGGTTTGCCTGTGACCTTTCAGGTGCATTTGGCTTGTACAGAATTTCGAACGTGGCAATCTCAACGGGACCGACCACGACAGAGGCAGTGTGGGGACGACGCCGAGCTTCTGTTAGGATAAAATTAAATTAAATTGGTCAAAAAATGTATACATATCATTACTGGTGGTCTAAAATGTACTTTAAAAGGCCCCGCCATTTCTGACACGCCATAGAAACATAAGAAGAGATAACTGAATTGGAACAAAACTACATCTTCTCCACAGTTAAATCTTAGTCTTAAAAAGTATGAATGTGAAATTAGGTTATAGCTTTAACATAAGTAATCATTCACTGTTTTACTTCAGTCAAATTTCTTCTCTCATGTGTCGTATAAGGATTACAAATAGACTGCATCCCATGTCCCTAAACTTAATGGAATATATTGTAACAAATATATATCTGTAAAGGAGAGGAATCATCCGTGAAAGGAACAATAAAGCTAAAATTACAAATATGAGCTTTGTACCATTAGCATCTAATAATCCCATCATCTCCTAAATGCAAACTTTTTCAAGGAGACGTTCAATAACACTGAGAACAATATGTCATTAATCACTATGTATACAAATTCATATGGGGCATACCGCTACTAGGAGCGTCAAGGTCTCCAATCGCCTCCCTTGTGGCCCGAGTGGGTTTCAGTGTAAAGACACCATCAGGATCAACCAAGTCAATGTCAACCTTGCTGGGCAGTGTTCCGTCATTGACTAGCTCAAACGGCAACGAATCACTGCGACCCAGCAGTATTCGTTTGAATAATAAAAGAGGTTGTCCTCTCTTGTTTCTGACGGTTGGCCTGGCAACGGTGATGCGAGGCAGGTTTCCCTCTCCCGAGATCTCAAATGTGAGTGACTTTCCTCGAGCCTGGTTTGGCGTAACCCCTTCAATGGTAGCTTCAAAGATAGCGCTGTACGTCTGCATGAATAGAGAACAAATTCAATAAAGTTGTCTCTGGAATTTTGAATTTATAGATTTACATAACAAAGAGAACAGTGTTGACACTAAAAAAATATTTCATCAAAATAATTTAAAAGCATAATTCATTAGACAGGTGGAAAAAAACAAACTGTGACACAATCAGGAAAGCGTTGAAAAAGAGAGAGGACACAGTTTCAATAAATGTAGAAATTTTACATTAATCATGGTTATACATTACATTGTGTTATATGGCGGTGTGAGTGGACAGTGTTTTGAGCGACATATTTGTAACATTATGTACTAAATGCAATATTTGTAATATGAGAAATGCAAATCAAAAGAAAAATTGCCTTCCTTGGACAACAAAGATTATCATTATCATAAATCATCATTTCAGGACCATTTCATTCTGGAGAGTTGGCTAGAGAAGCCATCTAAATTTTATGCTATCTATCTACAGACGGTTGGCTTGGAATGAAACACAGATATGTGAGCAGGTAAATTAAAGTAAGAATGAAATTTAAATTGCTATTGAAATATAAGTTCTGGCAGCGGCATACAATAAAACAACAAAAAATCAAAAGATTTTCCATTCACTTTGTTTGCATTATGAACAATCTGCTGTAAGAAGACAAACCATGAAATAGAAAGGCATCGGAGCATTCTCTCACCTGCATGGATGGAGGAGTGAATGTCACAGTGACATACATGTGGCTATGGTTGGGAATTTGCATGCGGGGAGGATCCAAGTCAAACACATCTTGAGGTTTTGGGGCCCCCTTGACAGCAACAGGTTTGAGTGTGAACACTACGTCACAAGGAACCTGGAAAAAAGACGTATTATGCACATCAAATATAGACTTACATAGATCTACATCCTTTTGATGATTAATTAAAGACGGACGGAATGAAACCCATCCATAGATAACATTGGTTCTCCTTTGCAAATCTTTTTTTTTCATTTCACAGATCTTTAAAAAAAATAATTTTTAATTAAGTTTTAAACAATGAGAAGGAAAATGATAGAAATGCCAAGTAACTTTTTTGCAGCTTTTTTTTTTTTCCATGACGATTCACAATAAGTCAATAATAAAACGAATTCATAACAATAACAGGCACACAATTGAGAAAAATATACAATGAGAAACAAAAGGTTTGCCTGATTTCGCAGCACATTGAAACTGATGTACATTTATTCATGGTATCTAAATGATAAGATGGAAGTTAGAGACCAAATTATCCTGCATTTCCTTCCACTTCTCCACATATATTTGTTTATTTCTACCTCCTCTACGTAAATGCAGTAATTTTAAGATAATTTAAGGGGGGAAAGGAAAGATAAAACAATTGTGAAAGAGCGACAGGAAAGAAGTAAAACACATAAAACAAAACAATAAGTTAAAGAAAGCATGAAATGACCATGTGATTCATCCTTGCTCTTCATATTCACCTTGTTTGTATTGGAAATCTTGAATCGAGCCTTAGCCTTCCTCCCCACAATGACGTTGTTGAAGAGGAACTTTCTTTCCTCCTCGCCAAAGACGCCACCAATGTCAGCGTTGCCACAATTCATGTGCTGCCAGACGGAGAGATTTTTGCAAACTCTGTGCTCCTCAAAGATGCTGCCAACATCGTCAACATTGATTGTAGGGATGCAAGCTTCGGCCACGAGTCGGTACGGTATTCCACCTTTGTAAGTGTTGGGATCACGTTCTGTGATGTCAATTGTAATGTCCTTACAATAGAAGAAGACAAAAAATTAACTTACTGAAAGGCTTCTCTTAATGTTTGATATAATATCATAATCATGCATGTTTGTGTAAGTTTTAATGCTTAAAATTAAGCCATGCGTGCATTGGGTTTTTTTCTATCCTGAATTTATACTTCTTTTTTTTTTAACACCATCAAACACAATAATAAAATTTCCAAACATAATAAGGTAATAAAATTTTCAATTGCTTTTCCAAAACAAATCTTCATAGCCATAAATGATACAAGACAAGCGTACTTTTTAAAACTTTTTTTAATTTTACCTTTGACCACTAGACCTGTGATCTCATGAATAAGAGAGGTAAACAATGAGTGAATAATTAAAATAATAATAATAATAATAATAACAATAATAATAATAATAATAATAATAATAATAATAATAATAATAATAATAATAATAATAATAATAATAATAATAATAATAATAATAATAATAATAATAATAATAATAATAATAATAATAATAATACATTTATAGAGCACCTGACATCCACCAAAGGTATTTGATGGTGCTCAACAATCAAAAGTATATAAAGATTTAAAAATCAAAATAATTTACAAATCCAATCAAACAAATTGTAGAGCATCCCAATAAAAAGCACATGAAAAAAACAGCAATAAACAAATATTTCAATTCATGGTGAATTTTCTCCAGTGTTGGTAAAAAGCAGACCTGAACTGCTCTGTCTTTAAACATGGCGAAAGCTGGAAATCAAAACTAAAAGATCGAAAGTTCAATGAAAAGAGGAAGGAAACACCCCAGCAGACTACCTTCTCCACTCCTACCTGCATTTCTTTGCCCTGGTTTTCACCAACGCAATCCACGGTGATGACCTGGTTGCCATTGGGCAGAATCATGCCAAAGGCAGGGAAGATGGTGAACATGCCAAGGGTCAGTTTGGACTGACCACTCCCAGCATCTTGCCTGTAATGAAATGAAGAATACAAAGAATTAGATAGTGAAGGCAATTTTAAAGACCAAAAGGCCGACATCCAAAGCATACTTGGAATAGAATCTGGGATTTTGGAATTAGTTGGGGTTTTTTTTAGTGCAGTGAATTAGCAGAATTCATATTTAGAATTAAAACATAAACACAAAAGAAATCATGAGTCCTTTATAAGAATGGAGTAAGAAAATATAGAAAGAAAGGTAGTAATATGGAAAGGAAAAGAAGAAAAGACAAAAAAGGAAGACAGAAAATGAAAAAAAGAAAGGCAAAAAAAAAGAAAGACAGAAAAAGAATAGAGAAAAAGAAATAAACAAAGACAGGAATGAAGAAAATAAACAAAAATGGAGTCAAAAGTCAACAAAAAAAAAAGGAAATAAAAAAAGAAATAAAGGGGATATGAAGGAAGGAAACAAGCTAAGAAAGAAGAGTGTGGCAAGAAGAAGTTACTGAATCCTCAAAAAGAATGAAAACTAAATATGTTAATAACGTTAAACCAGCACTTCAATATCTTCTTTTTTAACCTATATCCCCTGAGAAAATATTAAAATCAGTAAAGTTTTAAAAATCTGAATCAAACTTTTTCAATTAAAATAAATATTCTTTTCTTGTTCACTACAACTTTGAGTTCAAGGGTCAAGTCTCAAAACAAAATAGAAAATTCAAAAGAGCTAACTATGTATTTCAATAGTTATCATATTTTCATCCTTTAACTTTTTGGTATGAATACAATCTATGTTGTTCTTCTTTCATACTCAAATAAGACTCATTGTGAAAAAGGTTTTGGCTTCAAGTTCTCAAAGAGGTGGTACAAGTGGTGATTACATTTTAGTCCGTCTTTTCTTATTTCTTTTTGCCTTCTTTTTCTGACTTTAAATGCAAACAAATAAACAAATAAAATATTCAAGGAATAATATTCCATATCACCAGAGAAGGAGGGACAAGCAATAAAAATACAAAACTTTCTAATGAAAAGTTTGAAACAGGTGGGACATTCCTAACATCAGAAGTGGCCATGAAGTGAGAAATGAGGACAGCTAGTTAAAATTACTCATCATCATCATTGATAACATTACTCTTACTTGCTCACAATAGTCAATGTGTAACAACACTGTTACAGGAAAAGACAGAACATTTAAAAACGCTAACAATTTAGATTTCAAGGAATAGTTTGTCAGTTGTGTGACAAAAGTCAGATTTTAATATTGAATTAGGAATGCCTAAGCTAAAGTCAGTTGGATTCCTTTAGTGCTATTAAACCATTATTCCTTTAATGCTCTTAAACCATTATTTCTTTATTTTTTAAACCCCAGCAGGATGGTAATGTTTGTTGTATTTGTTAAGCACATGTCAAAATTTGTAGTCAAGATCTAAAAAAACAAAATCGTTAGGAAGTTTCTTAGTTGTTGTTGGGTTTTTTTTTCTCAAAACGCCTAATTCTGACTTAGGCATTAATGCTACAATACTAATTTTTCTTTATCTTCAGAAAAAAAATTGAAACAATTTCATGCTTGATGTTAAAAAAGAAAGAAAATTATATTACAGACAAAGTAAAAATTTTGAAATGTTTCAAAGGGTGTG
>JAXRKP010000385.1:310000-330830 GCA_037039925.1 Doris montereyensis | reverse complement strand
CAGCACATTGCCAACCTTAACAATGCCTTTGAGGTGGCAGACAAACAGCTGGGCATCCCCCAAATCCTTGATGCAGAGGGTAGGTTTAAATCCTGACTTAATTAATTTATATCAGGAGTTCTTAACCTGGGAGGACTCGGTAGTCCTGAGGCAAGGTGTCGGCCTCTCAAACAAAAAGTAGTAGGTTCGAGCCCTGCCAACGTTTGAAAAATGTTCATTATCTAGGATTTTATTCGTGCAAAATATCCCAACCTTGTCCAAGTAGGTGGATCAACACGTAGTCCCAATGTCGATCTACCTACCTAGACCAAGATGGGTAGGTTTTGCTTGAAGAAACATGAGAACATTTATCAACAGTTGGTGGGGCTCGAACCCACTACCTTTTTGGTTGAGAGCCCGACACCTTGCCTCAGGACTACTGAACCCCCATATTAGACAGCAGTGATTTAAAACCATTTGTTCACGAAAAGAAGAAAACTATAAGTTATACTGTTTACTGCTCTTGTTTTCAATTTTAATTTCACAGGCATAGAATGGAAAGACAATTCAGTTGTTATCATGAATAATTTACAAAAACCCTGCTTACTCTGATAATTGAAGCATTTAATGTATTTGAATGATTATGTGAGAAGTAAGACAACCTTGTGGTATGATATGATATTGTTTACAAAGACTCCATTTTAAATTCAGTACCTTGTTGCTGTGTTTAGAAAGACTAAAATTCAATATCTTGTTGCTGTGTTCAAAGACTAAAATCAATATCTTGTTGCTGTGTTAACAAAGACTTTCTTAAAATTCAATATCTTGTTAAAATCCAATATCTTGTTGCTGTGTTAACAAAGACTTTGTTAAAATTCAATATCTTGTTGCTGTGTTAACAAAGACTTTGTTAAAATTCAATATCTTGTTGCTAAAATTAAGACTTTGTAAAAATTCAATATCTTGTTGCTGTGTTAACAAAGACTTTGTTAAAATTCAATATCTTGTTGCTGTGTTAACAAAGACTTTGTTAAAATTCAATATCTTGTTGCTATGTTAACAAAGACTATTAAAATTCAATATCTTGTTGCTGTGTTAACAAAGACTGTGTTAAAATTCAATAATACCTTGTTTCTTCCCATAGATGTGGATGTTAACCGCCCAGATGAGAAGATCATTGTCACATACGTGGCCTCCTACTACCATTACTTTGCCAAGATGAAGAGTGAAATGACTGGAGGGAAAAGAATTGCTAAGGTGAAGACTCAGTTGTTCTTTCTATGAATTCACATCTTTCATAGAGCATGAATTTTCTTTCACAGATTGCAAGGTTTGGCAATGTGCTATTCATTGGGCTGCTCATTAATTTGACTTGTTAATATATTGTTTTCTAGCTTGCTCCATAGCTCGCTTCAAGTTGTAATGAGTTACAAGCCTTTCTTGTTTTAAATACTGTAACATCTATCTACCATCATCTTCATACTTGCGCAATATTAGATGACTAAATGACACAATGCATCTCAAGAATGCTAAAAAACCTAAACCTACTAACATCCCTTCAGGAGCGAAGAAAGGCAAATCGGCTGGTGTTTTTATATAAGGTGGCCAGGGACTGGTACCAGCACTACTACCTCAAGATTATTTATTCCCCGCTTCCTGCTAGGCGCGGAGTAGCTGTCAAAAAGTTTACTGACTTTTACAGTAACAATTATTTAGAAACCTATACTACTAATAATACAAAATGTTTCCAACCTTTTCAGTGTAATAGGGATGTCTTTAAAAACTCATGTTTCCCTGAAACAATAATTGAATGGAACTATCTGTAGGACAGAACCGTACATATGCAATGACTGTGAACTGCTTCCACGCAGCAGTTCATCAGCAGGATTAGTATAGGTCTACATGCGCTCACTCCCCGTTGAATTTATGCCGCGAGGCCCTTCAACAAATAAATCTAGATCCAGATGCAGGCCGTCTCGTGCCAATGTGTTTTATAATCCCACCTATAAAATAGAATTATCAAAAATTGATTTTATCACATTTCATTCACTTTCTTTTAAGATATAAAAATTAACTGAAAGGATTTACTTGCCTTGCATTAAAAGTGTCTACTGGTAACTTTTTAAAAATGTTGTAAGACATTTTTTTTGTCATTCGAAACATTGTGCATTACCACATCTAATGGCCCAGGATATAACTCTCATAGAAAGGAGATCTTTTATGTAAAGGTAACTTGATATTCAGTAATTACCATTGCATAACAGCTTCATGAAGAAATAGCGGTACACTGATGACAAAGAGATACCCGTCTAGACAGGAATGGTGTTCTAAAGTTGAGCCCTATTGATATATGACGTGTAATAGTATTGTAATCAGCTGACTTAATGACATGATGACTATACTCATAAAGTACACATCAGGTCATGAATTATTAATGACATCTACTTCCCTTACCCCTCAGGGGTAGACAGGTTGTGTGTCACCAGTCGTGCATGATAGCTTCATGCTTCAATAGATAACTGCAAAAGTGAATAATACTGTATTACACTGTGGAACACAATTGGAGAGAAAACAAAATCTAATAGTCTTCGGATTATATATAATGAGTAGCGTTAGTGGCCAAATGGTTAGGCTGGTAGATTTGGGATTATGAGGTCCTGGGTTTGAATCCTAGCAAAGCTAGGTCTGAGTTTCTGTTTCTTGGGAAAGATACTGCACATGCATTTCCCCAAGAGACCCAGGTACAAATGGGTACAAGTACTAGTTTGGGGTTAAAAATCTGCGTCAGACTAGTGTCTTGTCCAGGAGGTGATTATTATACCGTTTCACACCAGAGAAACCAGAATAAGCTCTGGCTCTATGGGCTGTAAGCTCCTAGCACAGAGAAAATTAAGGTTGAGGATTATATTTGATGTATATTTTTTTTTTAAGTCAGTTTATTCCCAGTTTAAAAAGTTTCTTTGCTTTGGTCATCATTGTTATTTTTCTCATGATTTTGACATACTATGACTAAGACATATATTCTCTTGTTTCATCGTGTACTTATTTGTATGTAGAGTGTGTGTCTGGGTAAAGAGCGTTGTGTTTGGGTGTAGAGGTAAATTTCAAATTCATTTGATGAAGATTTAGGTAAGGGAATAGAGGGAATTATGAGTGAGTTATTTCCTATCTGGGTGGGCTGTATTTTCCTTGTCAAGGAAGTTTTTGATTGAAAAGTTATACTTCAAGGGAGCCAACTCTTATAATTGAAACTGAAAATCAGGAACCACAGGGAAATGTATAGTTATTATGCACAAAAGGGCGGATTCTTAACAGAGGAAGAAGGTGCAGCTATCATAGAGGCTCAAAAGGATAAGTTAAACATTGGTCGGTCTCAAATTAGCGACTGCTTTTGTGGGTGAAGAATGAAAACTGTCTTTTTTTTTATATGTTTTAGATTGTTTTAGCTATAAGGAGTAGATACTTATAATGTTTTATATTCATAGAAATGTTTTAGATTCACAGCATATCTATTAAATCATACCTACTGAGATACAAATAGGAACACCAGATCTATATTTTACTATTTTTGTTCTCAGATCGTTGGAATGATGAGAGACGCCGAGAAAATGCAAGACGACTATGAAAGCTTAACAAGTGATCTCTTGGCTTGGATTAGCGAAAAACAAAATCTCTGAACAACAGGACCTTTCCCAACTCTCTAGAAGGAATTCAGAAAGAACTGATTTCATTCAAAGAATATATGACAGTGAAAACCTACAAAGTAAGTGACTGAGAGCTTACAGGGAAATTGAGCATGATCGAATCAGTTTTTTAAAATACGCAAACTTGTGTAATCAGGAAAGCAGTTTAATATGTCAAAAATAGCCATCAATAACACGTAAAACCAAGACAATTAATTTTAAGTAGATGATTTGCTCATTTTCCATATTGTGTCAAATCTATCACTAAGAAAAGCAATCTGTGGTGAATTAAATTCCATAACATGTATTAATTAAACAAGTTTGGAGTTATTGTATCCCTTTTTTCTTCTGTCATTCGCCTAATTTTTCTTCCCTTTCAATCTTTTGTCCTTATTCTCCCCTCCGTGGTCAGGTTCCATAAAACAAAGATAACAGAAAAGCAATTCACATATGCACATGGATAAAGACGTTTTCACATTTCAGCATAAAAATTTCATTGCTTTCTTCTGCTGCCATTTTCCAAAATCCAGATATCGTGAGAGAGGCAACATAGAAGCTCAATATTTCAACATTCAGGCGAGATTGAAAGCCAACGGCCAGAAACTCTATATTCCTCCCGAAGGTCAACTTATTCATGACATAGAGTCGGCTTGGATCAAGCTGGAGAGATGTGAGCATGGAAGGGAAGTGGCCCTCAAGGATGAGCTCATCAGACAAGAAAGACTGGAGCAGTTGGCCCACAGATTTTCTAGAAAGGTGAATTGATGGTCATGTTGAAAGATTTGCTGGTTGTGTGCAATAGAAATGTTATGACTCTGTTCTCTTGTTATTTGTTTTTATCCATGTAGAGTAAGAACACTATACTGCGGTCACTATACACCTGCATCCACTATGTATATCTTTTCATTGATTAAGTTGTATACTCAATAGCTCTACAATAAAGAGGTACGGAATTCATTTGAGTGACTTTCCCTTTGTTTCGATGTTCTTTTCTGCTTGTTTGCCGTGCAATCGACTTTCAAATGTGACACAGCTTGGAATTTTTTTTTTTTTTATATAATTAGGTGGGCATGGCTGACAAAAATTTTTTTATCCTACCAAAAACCCTGAGATCACCTTAGTTGTGGATGTGGGGTAAAATCCAATCAAATAAAAAATTTTGGGGCATTCAGAAACATGTTTAAAATTTAACTTCCAAGAAATAATTGATACAAAACAACAACTAAATATAAGCAAAAATTACATATTTTTGTAATTCAGTTTTGTTTGTATTTCTCTGTGTGTGTGTATGTATGTGTGTGTGTGTGTGTGCATATGCGTATTTTTGTTTACACCATAAATACGCTGAACCTGCCCATGATGCCTACTTTATACAACTCTGAACTGAAATAATTTTCAGGCTGCTATCCGTGAAACCTGGCTGAACGACATGGAAATGATCAAGAATGAGGAAATCGTCTGCAGTAGTGCTGCCCACACTGAGGCTGCCATGAAGAACACGAGGCCATCAGTGCAGAAATTTTAGCTAGAGTAAGTCAGTGACAGGGCTAAGACACGGCTGGGAGTTTATTGATTGGGGGAAGAGGGGGGTTAGTAATGTGCTTTTATTTTGTTTTTTATTTGTTTTTCTAAGGATTTTGGTAAAATTAATCCTGGGTTTGTGAAGTTTTCTTTTATGTTTTACGCTAATCACAGAGGTTTTAAGGTTTTCTTTTATGTTTTACGCTAATCACAGAGGTTTTAAGGTTTTCTTTTATGTTTTACGCTAATCACAGAGGTTTAAGAAGTTTTCTTTTATGTTTTACGCTAGTCACAGAGGTTTTAAGGTTTTCTTTTATGTTTCGCTAATCAGAGTTTAAGAAGTTTAAGGTTTTCTTTTATGTTTTATCACAGAGGTTTAAGAAGTTTTCTTTATGTTTTACGCTAATCACAGAGGTTTAAGAAGTTTTCTTTTTATGTTTTTACGCTAATCACAGAGGTTTAAGAGTTTTCTTTTATGTTTTACGCTAGTCACAGAGGTTTTAAGTTTTTTATGTTTTACTTTCGCTAATCACAGAGGTTTTAAGGTTTTCTTTATGTTTTACGCTAATCACAGAGGTTTTAAGGTTTTCTTTTATGTTTTACGCTAATCACAGAGGCTTTTAGGGTTTTTTTTATGTTTTACGCTAGTCACAGAGGTTTACAGTTTTCTTTTATGTTTTACGAGTCACAGAGGTTTACAGTTTTCTTTTATGTTTACGCTAGTCACAGAGGGGTTTTTTAAAAATATTTTTTTCAGACAAATTTATTTTGTTATCTTAGCCAAGAATTTTAAAAAAATATATATTGTTTGTATCAAAGGGCACACCCTAAATTGTGGGAGATATATATTTGTCTCATTAATAAGTCTCTTTCCAGTTGTTACCTCAATTTCTTTTTTGCTCTCTCCCTCCTTTACAGAAAGACAGATTCCGTGCATTGAACAGTTTGGCCAATGAGCTTGTGCAAGGCAATTACCGAGCTAAAGACAGAATCAAGCAAAAGTAATTAATACCTAAAATTTATTAATTGATTTTTACAACTTGTAATCAGATCATGTAGATAAGTGTATTCAAAATTCATTTATGTATTATATTTTACATCACAGCATGTTTATACACATCATGATTTTATAATACAGGTATAGCTGTATGAAAGTGTGCATGGCTTTTATAAAAATAAGTTTCCTTTTCCATGTTAAAAGACGTTTTCTTCCTATTTGGCAGTTATATCAGATAGGTGTCTCTGAAATTAGTATTTTTATATATTAAAACCAATAAAATCTTAAAGGCTAATTTAGAAAGCAAAGTTTATTGTCAGCTATAATGATTACAGAATAAAGATCAAGTATTGATTGATCATAAGAAAATCAATTTTGACTTGCTGGGTTGTTTTTTCCCCCCAGAGACCAAGAGGTAATGACGCGATGGAAAAAACTGTTGGACAACCTTGATGCCAGGAAACAAATGTGTCCGGTTTCAGCAACCTCACGAGCATGTACAGAGAAATCGGAAAGCATTGGAGAAGAACTTAGCGAGGTTGAGGTGAGATAATGAAATTTTAATTTCAAAAGAACGCTTACTATTTTTTACTGCATTAGGTGCAACGTCCTAAAAAGGTATGAATACAATGTCAGGTCTGGCTATTGTTCGTTGATACACAAAGTAAAAAAAACAAGTAAAAGACATTTTATACCAAGATATCCTTATTTTATTCTTTAAACATTATTGATTGTAATTAATATAAGATGCAGCATAGACATATAACTTATTGATAAATTTTCTATCCATTTCTCAATATTCCAAGAAACCTTTTTAAATAGGTAGTTTGTCTTTAATCCTACGCCTTGAATTTTGACATTTTTGATGTGGTATGAAATTCCTACATGAATATCAAAATCTTTAGTCCAAGGTGAAGGTCAAGGATGTTGGCAAACACCTTCAGGGCACAGACGATCTCATGCAGCAACACGCTTTGCAAGATGCCCAAATACAGGCTTTGTCCAAGCGTGTCAGAGCATTGAACAGGAAATCTGCCAAATTTGGAGCTGAGGGGTGGTCCGGAGGCTAACCATTTGGCGAAGAAGCTTGAGGAATTGAACAAAACCTAAACAGGTGAGAAAAAAGGGAATACGAATTGAAATTTTTAAAAATTGTGTGCTGTAAAATTTGTTTGACTGGTTTCTCAGGACATAAATTTAATTTCTACAGGAATTTGACATAACAATGTCACAATGACTTGACTTTTATTGTTTTCAATTAAATCTTTGTTGATCCATCTGCCTAAGAAGTTGATGAATCATTAACCCTTGATGTTATTCAGCTATGAAAGTGAATATCTGATTGATCACTTTCTCGCTATAATAACAGGGTACAAGGCCTGTGTGATGGAAGGAAATCAGATCTGGAGACTGCCAAACGTTACTACCGATTTCTGGAGGACTCTGAAGAAGAAGAGAGATGGTCGTGGAGAAAATAGATGTTGTGAAATCTGCTAATCTGGGCAAAGATTTGAATGCAACGCTCATGCTGGTGAAAAAAAACATGAGGTAAGGTTTATCAGAGAAATGCTGGAAGCATAGATGGAATGCAAATTTTACATTTTGATACTGCATTATCTACAGTGTAAGTCAGCCAAAAGTTGGATAACATATACTGTAAAAGTTTTGCAGACTGATATCCCTATAGTTTTGAACAGTGTGTACTCTATATAATTTTTGTTTGTTTTTAATATGAGATTTTAATGTGTTATTGGTTATGGCGTGGATGGCAGTGTGGTTAGGCTGCCGGAGTGGGGATCATGAGATCGGGATCATGAGATCCCGAGTTGCAATCCTGGCCAAGCTAGGCCTGACGTTGTGTTCCTTGGGAAAGACACTTAATTTGCATTTCCTCATTTGACCCAGATTCAAATGGGCACAAGCACTAGCCAGACTAGCGTCGTGTCCAGGAGGTAATTATTATCACCTTTTCCACTTCATGCCGTTGAAACCGGGATAAGCTCCGGCTCTATGGGCCGTGATGGCCATGAAGGGACTTTGCTTACTTTATGTGTTTTGATAGAGAATGAATTGTGTTTAAAATCAGACCTTTGGTTGTTTTTAAAAAAAATTTAAGGCACTGGAAGCAGAGATGCAGAGCAGATGGCGTCGATGTGAGCAAATCTGTGGTGTTGGTCAAGATTTAGTCAACCAAGGCCACCCAGCACGATCTGAAATTGGCAGCAGAATCAAGGCTTTGATGAGTAAATGGAACCAGCTCCAAGAAGGCGCAGCCAACAGAAAGATCAGGCTTGATGACGCCGTTGAAGCTCAGCAGGTTTGTGTTCTAGTGGAGTTTTACACCAATAATGTTACTGCCAACTAGTACGTAAAAAAAAACTTGTATCTAGCATGTTTTTTTTTGGCTTTGAGGCCGTAGATCTGTATTTTCTTTCCTTGAAAAATTTGTATATATGAGGGTTAACTGTACTTTGTTTGTATAGAAACCTAAGTTGACAGCAGAAACTCAGAGAGAACGGGATTTATTTGAAAAGATACCACTCCGAGTTCACTATACACCCGCCGCTCTTTCGCCAGAAAGGCCAGCAATCGGCAGATTTATTGTTATTTACCGAAAAGGGGATAATTTCAAATTAAGTAATCAATGCTTTCTTGAATATTACATTTTCTTGTACGAGTCAAAGTAAGTTTGCAACGGTCAGAGTCCATTTTTCGATTTGAAAAGGTAGATAGTTATGTAATAAGAATGGCATTAGGTTGAAATGTGGATATTCAAATACATGGGTAAAATAATTTTAATGGAAAAAAAATGACACATTAGAAAGTCCTGTCAGCATCTAGGAACAGAACGTTCATTCTTGATTAAAAAGATATTAAGGTAAATGAAATAACATAAAGAAAGAGATCTTAGAAGCAAAAATTGATGGTGTATCATCCAGAAGTAGACAGAGAAATTTTTTTTGAAGGTGTCGTAAAGGACCGGACAGGATGACTCAAGCAGAAAGTACCTGCATAACAAAAGAAAGAGAGGAATAGAGGGTCACATTACATCGGCCTTGGTTTATTATTGAAGACTGTTTCACTTTTCATTGTGTCTGCACCAAAGGAATTGCAAGTGCACTACTCTTTAAATTTTGAATTTTTTTTTAAATTATTGCTTATTGGTAAACTTTTTTGTTTGGTTTTTGTGGAGCATCTAAAGCAACAAGGAGGAGAAATTGATTTAAAGGGTAGAGAATAAATACATGTAGATGAAACAACCGGTTGTCATTCAAATACTTGTATAAAGAATTTACTGTCCTGTGTGCAAAATGATCAGAAAGGTATGCTATGTGAGACGTGTCCCAATTTTACACATTCTAGATATTCATTTTGAATCATAGTTTACAGCTATGAGCTATAGAAAGACAGGAAGACCACCAAACACATGGCGAAGGGACCTTGAGGTAGAAATAAAGAAGATGGGGTATGGCTGGCAGGACTTAGAAAAGATAGCCCAGGAGTGTAGAAAATGGAGAGCACTTGTGGATGGCCTATGCCTCAGAAGGGGCAGCAGGCCTAAGCAAAAGCAAAAATAGTTTACAGCTTAAATTATCTGTTTAAAATCCATTACTTACATCAGAAATCACCTTCCTCATGCCAGATATCTATAAGTCTGATTTTATAGATTATATAAGTGTGAGCAATTGTTAATTTTCATTGTACAATATCTCAAAATGAGGCTGAAACTTATGTCTCTCTTTGCAATTTAACTCTTCATACATGGAATGCTGTAATGGACTTATCGTTTGTGAATACAGTATTGTTGCATAAATTCATAATTTGTCCAACTCACTGATTAAGTTTTGGATAGCTCATGGCTTAATACAGCTTTAAATTGTTTCCCTTCAGTATTATGCTGATGCTAATGAAGCTGAGTCATGGATGAAGGAGAAAATGCCTCTTGTCTGCAGTGATGATTATGGCAAGGATGAAGCCAGTGCTCAAGTGAGTAGCCTGTATAACACATATGATCAAACTATAATACAAGTTTGTTTCTTTTCTTCTTTTTCTTTTTCTTCTTCTTCATTTCATTTTTTTTTTTTAACTGACTGCAACTCACATGGGTTTTTTTTCAAAGAGGAAAATAAGAGGATATATTAGGTATGTGCATATGAGTTTTTGGGTTTGGGATTTTTTTTCACCCATTTTTCTCTTTTCTCTTAAGGGAATGAAATTGGGAGTCGGGAAATGAGTATTGATTATTTAGTTGGGTTGTGATACGGGTTATATTCAGTTTGCTTTGTTTCATTGGGTCTTTTAAACTTCCATTTCTGTTTTTCATTTTTGCCTTTTGAGTTTTTTTCATTAGTGTTCTTTTGTATTGGTTTGTTTTATTCTAGGGGAGAGGAAGGGGTGAGTGTCTGTATTGCCTTTTCATTTGATCATTTTTCTTCTTTAATTTAAAAAAAAAGTCTCTTTGAATGTTTTAATTGAAAAGCAGTGATTTATTATTGCTACAAATTCATGTTTTGAGAATACTAAATGAGTTGGAAATACTTTAAAAATATTTATTTCAACATATCTGCGAGATAAATTAATCATCAAACTAGTATTTTGAGTTTTGGCATGTCTATCACTCACTACCCTTCATACATTTCAGGCACTTTTATCTCGTCACAATCGCTTGGATCAAGACATCAAAACTTTCAATGTAGAAATCAAAAGGTTGGAAGAATTGGCTGTTCTTATGACCAAGGCATCCAGTGAACATAATGTAAGAATTTATCATACATTAGGCTACAAAAATTTCATCTACTTTGAAAGCATAATTTAGAGAGAGTCTTATTACAGCAGGAAATGTTGTAACTGCATCTCCATGAGAATTTCACTGAATTGAATCCATCCCTACGCTACCCATGTTGAAAGTAGGAAGTCTGACACTAACAGTCCGGGCAGAAATTTGAAATCCTACCAAAACCCCTGAGATCACTTTAGTTATGGATGGATGTTGGTAAAAATGAAATCAAAATCTTATGAACCCACAACCTTTTGGTTGAGAGACCAACACCTTGCCTCTAGACTACCAAGTGTCCCACCTCAGACAAGAGAATACCGAGAATACCCTCTTAGGAACGTACTAACAAGAGATTTCATAGATACTCTCAAACACCAAGTGATGCTTAAACAAACCTCCTTGAAAGTGAAATACGGACTGCATACCAGAGTGTATCATGTTTATAGAAATCTGTGGTTGTTATAAATCAGCAGACACTGTATCAGAATTCAGACCAGTAACAAACAAACAGAAAAACACAACAAAAACACAAAACAAGTAACTAACAAAAATATCTCAGACCAAGGACTGTTGAGACAAGACAACAGTGATATGCTGACCAACATGCAGACATAAAAAAAAATCCTATAATAACAGCAACAATAGTAATTACATGTACATGTATGTTGCTTGTCTTCTTCTTCGTCTTTCGGTTTTTCTCGTAAGGGGTAGCCACAGCAGATCGTCTTTTTCCACCTTGTCCTATCCTGTTTGTCCCCATCTCTTGCACCAACGATCTTTATGCCTTCCTGCATCATATCCATATACCTTTGCTTTGGTCTTTCCCTCTTCCTCCTGCCCGGTATGTCCATCAGCAACATCTTCTGTCCAATATATTCCACATCCCTTCTCTTTACATATCCGTACCATCTTGGTCTGCCTTCCCTAACTTTGCTTCCTAGCCTACCTACTTGACTTTCCCCTCGGATGTGTTCATTCCGAATCTTATCCAACCTTGACATTGGCACACCCAAGGAGAACTGCAACACCTTCATCTCAGTTACCTCCAACTCTTCTTCTTGTCATTTTGTCAGGGCAACGGTTTCCAGGCCATACATCATTGCTGGACAAACTACTGTTTTATACACTTGTATGGTGCTTGTAAAGGGTGCAATTAACTGTTGCCTCATTCTGCCATTGTGTATCTTGTACTTCTCATACCATTCTCAGATTTCACTCGCAAAGTTCATGCCAGTTGAAAATGGCAAGAAGGAAGATGAGGAGGAAGAAGAGGAAGAGGAAGAAGTAATTGAGGTACCCAAAGAAATTGAGGTGGAGGAGATTGTTGAAAGAGATGCCTTTGAAGACGTCATGGAAAGTCGTAAGATCCCTCAGGTCAAGGCCATGTATGCTTACATAGGTCAGGGCATGAAAGTGGACAAAGGGAGGTAAGAATGTTTGTAATGTAATGTCTGATAAATGTTTCTATTTTGTTGTTGTTGTTCAAAGCCGATTTCATTCATTTAATTCATTTCATTCATCACGGTATGCTAAGATTTATTATACTTGTTACACTTGTTTTGAAATGCTCCTTCTCTCTTGAACTGTGACATCGATGGTTATGAAGGTTAATCACACTTCTGTGTAATCATGATATGTCACAAAATATCTCAACATGCAGTTATTTTTCTTCTACCTGTTTGGGGGGACTCCCCCCCCCCCACCACATCCAATTTTGGAGGACCAACAAATACACTGTTAAAACTTCTCGACTACCGGTAACAAGTTGATTGCAGTGTCTTAAACTAAATGTGTCTATGTTCCTAGAGTCGATGATATCCTGAGTGAGAGAGTTCCAGGTGCAGCTGGCCGATGGGAAAAAAGTGCGAGTGCGAGTGCCGATGGGTGTGGACTTTGGATTTTGGGATTCTCAGTTTGTTGATGTAGCCTCTTGTATACCTCTGATTGTGGCGTATTCAATGGGGCAGAGACATGTCCATGATGTTGTTGACTATTTTGTATATGGCTGCAGCCTTATATCTTTTTCGTCTCATAAGGAACAACAACGGTTCGGTTCGAGGCCGAGTTCCTTGACAAGGCTTGATAAAATTAAAAGTTGTTGAGTTAGTGTGCCGCGATTGGTTGGCAGTGTTAGGCTTTCCTGTTCTCCATTGGACCTTCTCCAGTTCCGTTATTGATTTGTTTTGGTGGGGGTCCAAAGCTCGTCTTTTTGCCTTGATGAAGTCACACTGAAAATACACCATTTAAAAGTGTGAAAGTGACGCAGTTAGGGGCGAGAGAGAGAGAGAGAGAGAGAGAGAGAGAGAGAGAGAGAGAGAGAGAGAGAGAGAGAGAGAGAGAGAGAGAGAGAGAGAGAGAGAGAGAGAGAGAGAGAGAGAGACAGACAGACAGACAGACAGACAGACAGACAGACAGACAGATAGTCAGTCAGACAGACACACAGACAGAGAGAGAGAGGGGGATGGAGGGAGGGAGGAAGGGAGGAGAGAAAGAGAGAGAGAGAGAGAGGGAGAGAGAGAGAGAGAGGAGAAGGGGGGGGAGAGAGAGAGAGAGAGAGGGAGAGAGAGAGGAGAGAGAGAGAGGAGAAAGAGGAGAGGAGGGAGGGAGGGAGGGAGAGAGAGAAGGGGTAGGGAGGGAGGGAGGGGAGAGAGAGAGAGAGAGAGAGAGAGAGAGAGAGAGAGAGAGAGAGAGAGAGAGAGAGAGAGAGAGAGAGGGAGAGAGAGAGAGAGAGAGCACAGAAGAAGTACTGACTCGATCTGATACGCACCCTTCGTCTCAATTATAAGGACAACAAACATTTCTGTAGGCTATCTATTGATGAATGTGAATTTCGTTTTAGTCCAATTTTCTTGTAAGGAAAAATGTACAGAGGAATGACAGTTGTAGGTTACACACCCGAAATGCTCACAGTGCTGGAGCATTTAGCTATTGATATCTATAGTATGTGTTATTCTACCCCGTTTCCATTGTGTACGAAGAGAACACAGGTTTACTGTGTTGTCTTCGATTGTGTACACAACGGCACTTCTGCCGCTCTCAGCCAATCAAGACCTTCTTAAAATGGGACTACTTTAAACATCATCTTTTTTTTTTTAGAGCTTTGTGACGTACACTTTAGCGACGGGCTATTTCTAGATCTAGAACCTAAATCAAATTAATGTCTATATAGATTTGCTAGATTCTCGATTTATCCTAGATTTCGTTCCGGCTCACATAGCTCTAGGTTTTGATTTGATTTGATTCACCCACATCCACAACTAAAGCAGTCTCGGCGTTTCTGGTAGGATATTTAATTTTGCGCGGACTGCCCTGTAAACAGCCAAGGGATCTTTAATAAAACGTGCACAGAGTGTTGTGATCTGGACGCGGGACTTCCTTTTTATCGTCCGTCTCCGATGGGACTAGGTGTCGATCCATCTACATGGACCAGGGAAGGTAAATTTTACTCGAAAAAAAAAAATCGAGAAAATTGTCAACCGTCGGCGGGGCTCGAACCCATTACATTTTGATTGAGAGGACGACCCCTGTCTCTGGACTACCGAATCCCCGCCCACATAGGCTTTATCTCCTTGGACTAATTTTTGTGACATTAAAAATTACTCCGCGTTGGGGACCCCTTTAATTTCAATCAAAGATTAACACAGCATTTATTCACCTGTTCATTGTTCACATTTTTTTCTTAAGAATTCAAAGTTAAACAAATAAAAGATTACAACCATCTATGAAATTGATGTTTATTTCATATTGTGTTATTGCTCATATAGGTATGATAATGCGATTATAACATTAATTATTTTTAATTTAATGAACTCGGTTAGGTTGTGTAAGGCACTCACAAGGTCGTACCATGGCACCTAAACTTCGCTCATTAGTTTCCATTCAGTTCTATAATAAGTTTCTGCTTTTTATTATGTATTATCAACGAGATCGTGTAACAATGCACGAACTTGCGAGTGAGTGACAAGACCGAGTTCTTGGTATTATTTTAACACCCCCCTGATTATGCTAGAACCTACTTAAAAACAAAGAGGGGGTTTCGGGAGGGTCTAGATCTAGATTATAATTATGTAGAGAATCTAGATCTAGAGCTAACTCTGGGTCTAAATATCTAGACCTAATCTAGATTATTTCTTGATACAGAATCTAGATTGAGAGTAAAAATACCCGTTCCCGACCTATGTCCGACCACTTTCCAGAATTTCCTATCTATTTATATCTAGATCTAGTTTCTTCCCGTTGACTTTGTTTATGTCAGTATTGTTAGTCTCATGTCTGCTTCAAAGCCTTTCCTTTAAATGTGGAAACTTCATGAGCCTTTGTTCGATGAATTCTTGTACTGAATCAATATTGAATAACTCAACAACAAAAACTTGGAGGATTTCATCTCTTATATTGTCTGCCATTATAATTCAGATATAACCCGTCGCTAAGGTACGTCACGAAGCTCTAAAAAAATTATGTTTAAACTTTAAAGTAGTCCCATTTTAAGTAAGATCTTGATTGGCTGAGAGCGGTAGAAGTGCACTATGAAAATTAAGTGCATTATGAAGTCATGATACACCGTAGCAACCAATGAATGGTAAAGAATGGAAAAGAGGTGTAATAATAATATGTAATTTTCATTCGCCTAAGCCGCTATTTTGAACAGCTTAATTAAAAATTTGGACGTAACCTCAGGTTCGAATACTAATCCGATCTAAGTAATAATCGTACTTGGCATCACCCCGGGATGTAACAAGCTTGTATTATGTAATTCTGAGTTGGTTGTCCTTTGTTCGCCGACGGCTCTGTTGCTATGCCACTAGGAGTAACCATATTTCGTATGTGGGCTTTAACTCATCCCGGTATCGTTTTGGGTTGATACAGTTTTCTGCTAGATGTGATTTTGAAATAAGGTAAACTTCATTGTTTCCACGTCTTTGAGTAAAATTTGCATTCAGTTAACCCGCAATTTTCAACAGGGTTTATGATTAAAATTTTGGAATAGTGTCGTCCAATCAACATCGGGTACTGACTCGATCTGATAGTCGTACCTGATATCACCTAGGATGCTACACGCTTGTTATTAGATAAAAAAAAATGTTTTACATAAAACACTGATTCAGTAAATTAATTGATCTTAAGATATCTAATATCAATGTTCTGTGAGAAACTAAACATTTCTAAAAAGGAAGATTTTTATTACGTTCATTCCTAGTCATCTACTGCTTGGTTGGAAAACCTTCTTGTGTGATTGATACCGATAAACAGTCCTTGGTGTCAGCCTATTAAATGGTGGTACCCAGAGAGCTGGTCTGGTTGAAGCAATAAGCATGCTGTCCTGCTGTGTGAATATTGTATTATTAGTCCTTAGTTCTGAGTTATCGATCACGCGACAGGTATTTTTGACCTACCATTCTCATTCTCTCTCTCTCTCTCTCTCTCTCTCTCTCTCTCTCTCTCTCTCTCTCTCTCTCTCTCTCTCTCTCTCTCTCTCTCTCTCTCTCTCTCTCTCTCTCTCTCTCTCTCTCTCTCTCTCTCTCTCTCTCTCTCTCTCTCTCTCTCTCTCTCTCTCTCTCTCTCTCTCTCTCTCTCTCTCTCTCTCTCTCTCTCTCTCTCTCTCTCTCTCTCTCTCTCTCTCTCTCTCTCTCTCTCTCTCTCTCTCTCTCTCTCTCTCTCTCTCTCTCTCTCTCTCTCTCTCTCTCTCTCTCTCTCTCTCTCTCTCTCTCTCTCTCTCTCTCTCTCTCTCTCTCTCTCTCTCTCTCTCTCTCTCTCTCTCTCTCTCTCTCTCTCTCTCTCTCTCTCTCTCTCTCTCTCTCTCTCTCTCTCTCTCTCTCTCTCTCTCTCTCTCTCTCTCTCTCTCTCTCTCTCTCTCTCTCTCTCTCTCTCTCTCTCTCTCTCTCTCTCTCTCTCTCTCTCTCTCTCTCTCTCTCTCTCTCTCTCTCTCTCTCTCTCTCTCTCTCTCTCTCTCTCTCTCTCTCTCTCTCTCTCTCTCTCTCTCTCTCTCTCTCTCTCTCTCTCTCTCTCTCTCTCTCTCTCTCTCTCTCTCTCTCTCTCTCTCTCTCTCTCTCTCTCTCCCTCCTCTCTCCTCCCCTCCTCTCCTCTCCCTCCTCTCCTCCCTCCCTCCCTCCCTCCTCCCTCCCTCCCTCCCTCTCTCTCTCTCTCTCTCTCTCTCTCTCTCTCTCTCTCTCTCTCTCTCTCTCTCTCTTTTCTCTCTCTCTCTCTTCTCTCTCTCTCTCTCTCTCCAAATGATTAATCACTTAATTGTCCTGTTCTCAACAACATTTTAGATCAATCTCCTTTATCCTCTTCCCCATTACTGTCTAGCTTCCTTCCTTATGCGTGTTAATGAGCATAATCATTATGGACTTAGTGTCTATGGAAAATGAATTATTAATTTTATTATAATTATAATTATTATTATTATTATTATTATTATTATTATTATTATTATTATTATTATTATTATAAATAATATTATTATCATTATTATTGTTATTATTATTGTTATAATAATAATAATTATTATTATTATTATTATTAATATCATCATCATTATCATCATCATCATCATCATTTTTTATTTATTTAATAAAACAGTTTTTAAATTATTATTATTATTATTATTATTATTATTATTATTATTATTATTATTATTATTATATTATCATAGTTATTATTATTATTATTATTGTTATTATTATTATTATTATTATTATTATTATTATTATTATTATTATTATTATTATTATTATTAATTATTATTATTATTATTATTATTATTATTATTATTATTATTATTATAAGAAATTACAAGGGTAACATGAGTTTCAATTGGCTACGTCTGCGGATGATGATCTCATTATCATGGCATCTCATGAAGCCCCTGTGGTCGTTGGAAGAAGGCTTTACTTTGTGATGTTTTGTACTTTGCTTTAATAAGTGTGCCAAAGTCAATACTCAAATGTTAAGTAACACTTGTTATAACAATAGTAAAACTTTCAAAAAAGTGCCATAAGTTTTCTATTTAACAATAATGTCTTATTTTTGTTTTGTTTTTTTTGTGTAATTCTGTTCTTTTGTTGTTCTTATTTTTCTTTTTTAATTTTAATGTTCTTGTTAGCAGTTTTCTTCTTATTGATCTCCTCATTATTCTCGTTGTTCTCTTTTCTTCTTCTTCTTCTTCTCCTCCTTCTCCTCCTCGTCAATGTAATTCATCCAAATCTTGAACATTGATTGACGTAAAGAGGATCTTTAGAACCTATGATGGACATCAACGCTAAGTAACGCTAAAACTGTCAAAGCACATGTACGTAAGTAAGTACGTATGTAGACCTACTTTGTTGAATTTCATTATTGTTTTTCTTTGTTTTGCTTCTTGGTTAAATTCATTGCTTTTCAACAATAAACGCGATGTCTTCGCCATTTTAAAACTGTTTTGGTTATTTATCGGACACTACAATGACGTCGCATTGTTTTTCCAGTAGTAATTCTGTTTTTCGTTGTTGTTCTGTTTTCTTTGTTTCCTTCCATTGTTCTTTTACTTTTATTTGTGTATTTTAATGTTCTTTTTCTGTCATTCGGTAAAGGTCAGTTTAGATTTGTGCTGGATACTTCAATAGTTGTTTGATCACCCGGTCTTGTCTCATGTATTCTCGTTGTTCTCTTGTGTGGGTGGGTTTTTTGGTGTGTTTAATCTTTGCTTCTTCTTCTTCCCATCCGTTGCCACGTTTTTTATAGAGTGAAGATTAAAGTGATGGCAAGCAAACTAAAGCATTGCTCGCTTGGTTTCTGTCTGGTGGCGGGGGAGGGGGGGTCTTTGCCTCCTCCGCTTGCTTTTGTTGGCTGTTTACTGCTTTTTCAGGCAGAGACAACATCTGTGAACATGTGAATTGAGTGAGGAGGGAGGTGGTGAGTGAGGATCTTTAGTGAACCTATCTTGACTGGACATCAGGGAGTGTGATTGAGTACGTAAGTTGTACGTAAGTAAGTGGAGTGAGTGAGTGACCTACTTTGTTGGATTTGTACTGGACATTGCTTTTCAACCTTTGTTGAAAACCTTTTGACAACGCGATGAAAACAGGATCATCGCCATGTGACAAACATGGGTTTTTAAAAGGTTATGTGGCAGTGGACACTACAATGGTCGCATTGTAACTACGTCAAGAAGTGGTATGTTTTATCGTTGTTGTTCTGGCATTTTCTTTTATTTCCTTCCATTATTGGTCATTGCATATTACTTTTATTTGTGTACTTTGGTGTATGTATAGATGCAATTAGACGAGAAAGTCCGTTTTCTGTGGTAAGGTCTAGTCAGGTTAGAGTGAGTGGATACTTCAATAGTTGTTTGATCGTGTCTGTGGTGTGTGAGTGGTGGTGAGTGAGTGAGGTGAAGATTAAAGGAGTGCATTGCACTCGCTTGGTTTCTGTCTGTGGTGAGTGAGGTTTCGGGTTTGGTGGAGAGGAATGAGTGAGTGAGTGAGTGGAGGGGAGTGAGTGAGTGAGTGGATGGGAGTGGAAAGTGAGAGGGAGGGAATGAGTGAGTGAGTGAGTGAGTGAGTGAGTGAGTGAGTGAGACAGTGAGGGAGTGAGGGAGTGACAGTGAGTGAGTGAGTGAGGGAGTGAGTGGTGAGGAATGAGTGGTGAGTGGTGAGTGGTGGTGAGTGAGTGAGTGAGTGGTGGTGAGTGAGGGAATGAGTGAGTGAGGGGTAGTGAGTGAGTGGTGGTGAGTGAGTGAGAGTGAGTGAGTGAGTGAGTGAGTGAGTGAGAGACAAACAGACAGACAGAGAGACACAGAGAGAGAGAGAGAGAGAGAGAGAGAGAGAGAGAGAGAGAGAGAGAGAGAGAGAGAGAGAGAGATTTACAAATCAAATTAACAAGCAAATGGACAATTAATTAATGTCGAGAAACCAAACTACACGATGGCTTCTGAGTTTCGACAATTCCTCATCTTTCATTTCACTAATTATTATTATTTGGCGTCCAATATTACTCAAGCCTTGCTATTCTTGTCTTAAGGCCCAACTTCAAATACCTCTTCTCCAATTCACTGACGTTGATTACTTTCAATTCTGAGTGGCATTAAAGACTAGGAGTCGTGCAAATCAGTCTTCCATTTTCATTGGTGGCAACTGATTTAATTGCCGACGACGTTCTCGTAATTCTGAATAGAAAAGATTTAAATTCTGAGAAAAAATCCTGGGGTATGATTCAGCGCAGTATTTACCAAAATAGACATTGCCCAAGAAAAATTACAAATGTTTGGTTTTTTATCACCTAAAGCTCCTTAATGAAAATAGAAGAAGAACTAATTTCCGGTGTACAAACCCTATCGTGAAGCGCCCTTTCAGGTCGAACAGTTGCCGATCCGTGTGTCGTTCGAAAATGGAACATTGACAAATGTCTTTGTATGTTGGAAAAGACATTTTTACTCTGAAAAAACTCGAGAAAATATTTCAACTATTTTTTGCGGAGCTTGAACCCACGACTTTTGGGTTGAGAGCCCGATGCCTTGCCTCTGGACTACCGAATCCCCTCGTGTTGGAAGATCAGTTTTTTTGTTATTGGCATCTAATGACCTTTGCTTCATTTCCTCTTTTTTTTGACATGAAGAGAATTATTGTGCATGGCTCTGGATCCGCTCGTTTGAGAAGGGGATGGGGTGGGGAGGGTCCTGGGCATCATATGGCTGCTGCTGCGGCTCAGCACATGGAGTTGATGTTGAAGGGGAGGCGATGGGAGTTGCACAATTTTCATTTAAATGATATTTGTATAACACAAAGATAATGTTTTTAATTAACTACGACGGTTCTTCTTACTTCTTCAGGCTTATAAATTTTAGACATAACAACTTATTTATGGTGTCCTTTGTCAAACGAAGATAAATTTATGGGT
>JAXRKP010000385.1:287500-297500 GCA_037039925.1 Doris montereyensis | reverse complement strand
ATTAATCACATATGAGGTTTAAAATTTCATCAAACGAGGAATCAAGAAAGGAAGATAAATTATTTACTTTAGACCAGAAGTTCCCTAACTTGAGTGCGTGAACCCGCAGGGGGTGCGAGAGTCCATACCAGAGCGTCTTCGTGCCACGTTTATGAAAGTCAAAACTAGAATGTTAAAAATAATGGTTGAAATAAATTCTAAGCTATTGCGACAAGATAATAAACACTTTTTTCTAAATTAACATTACGGTATTTTCTGTCGTATTGGCCTACATTCACCATTTTATAATATAATTTGTTCATCTGTCGTTATCGTTACAGTATTACACTATGAACTTGATCCTTTGCGAAGCATTGCTACGCGTATTAAAGCATAATCCGGGCTCAGATCGTGTCTCGAAAAGTTGGGGTGTTCATAGCGACCTCTGACATCCACAGGGAGGGGGGGAGGGGGGGGTGAGGTGAGTGGCGGGGATAAAGTTAAGGACCCCTGCTTTAGACAATCTGAAGATAGACGAACATATTTCCGTTTATGCTTGATGAAGTGGCTATAGAAAACAAATTGTATTGTTACACGACGAATTAAAACGTTTCTGTTACATAATATTAGTATTATGCCGATACATAACATGGCCATAGTTTTTTTTACCAACGAATTCACTTTGAACATTTTGTCACATTTTTTAAGCTTTAGAATATAATCCGACGTTCAAATCTCGTTAATGTTGTCGCTTACGGTCTAAACAATTTTTCAAAACTCTATACTTTCAGTCTTTCCATGATACTGATATATTTTATCGTCTTTTTGTTGTTTTTTATTGTTGTTTCTGTTTTATTATTATATGTTAATGGATTGAGTCGTGCGCTTGTAACTAAGTGAGGTTAATATCTTTATGTTTGTATCATTTTCAACGGACCTAGCTCTGTAAAGTTTCTTCCAATAGAGCCGTAGCTTATTCCGGTTTCTATAGCGCAAAGCGGAACAGGCGGTAATAATCACCTTCCGGACAAGACGCTAATCTGTCGCAGGATAGGGGGGATAGAGGTAAAAACGGTGAGCGGTGTTTTCCCCTAGGAACTGTGAATATTAAAATTTGATTAGTTGATTTAGGAAAACTTTTACTATAATTAAATCACATAAAAGCCTTCACTACAAGCCTTCACTACAAGCCTTCACTGTTCACTGTGCCCTGAAAGTATCCATCCTTCAATTCCCTTTACAGCACAGGGGAAATATCAGTCTAATGCATCTGACTATTTCATCTATTTTTAATTCAGCTTCGTTGAAAAATCCCAACACACTATACAGCGAATCGCTATCCTATCAACTAGAATAGTAAGACTTGGCAAAATAATCCTGCAATTTTGCGTGGGTACATTTTATTATATTTGTTTGCTAAAATAGACATTTTGCAAGAACAAAATTATTAAAACATGAGGGTTGGGTTGTTTTTTTTTTTATCACCTTAAGCTCATTATGAAGGAAGTAGATACATTATTTCTGGTAAGATATTTCCAGCGCCCCTCGGTCGAATATTAGCTGATTCGTATAATGTCCGCGATTCCTCGCGTGGCTAGGCTTGACCAAAGAGTTGTAACCTCTCTAGCCTACTTGAGCTAAAGATCTGGATTTCTAGCTACATTGAAACGTTTGCCCATTGTCAAATAGAGAATCCAGCTGACTGTCAGCAACAAAGATAAAGTTCTAGTAACATGATTCGTTTTTCATTTATAGATCTAGATATAGGGGGATTCAGTAGTCCAGAGACAAGGTGTCGGCCTCTCGACCAAACGGTAGCGGGTTCGAGCCAACGGTTGAAAAATTTTCTCTTTTTTTTCTCCCGAGCAAAATCTACCCCCTTGGTCTAGGTAGGTGGATCGACACCTTGTTCAGTCGGAGACGGACGATAAAAGGAGGTCCCGTGTGCGTGCAGATCACAACACTCTGTTCACGTTAAAGATCCCTTGGCTGTTTTCAGGGCTGTCCGGGAAACTAAACAGTCCTACCAAAAACCTGGAGATCACCTTAGATGTGGATAATCAAATCAAATCAAAATCTGGATGTAAAATCTAGAAGTCTCGGAGAAGAGTTTGACATACGAACAAAATATACTCACTGCCTTTGTACATAAACTTTCGCGTCAGATTCAAACGTCAACTGTAGACTCCATAGCATTGCATTGTTTTTGTCGACTACATTCGAAATTACCGTTATACACTCCCCCCCCCACTATAGTTGTCTACGCAACTCGCCCGTACGGGGTTGGGTTCGGTTTGGGTTTTTTGCTGCTAGTTAATTTAATAATAGTATTATTGATTGATTGATTGATTTCATTCTTTACTTCCTTTATATCATTTGATTTATCGATGCCTTACCAATTCTCCTTATTTATTTTTTGCCGTAGTTATTATTTATTTATTTATTCATTCTTTCATTTATTCGTACACTCGTTCATGCATTTAATTTGTTATTCATATACCTAGTTTTTTGTTATTGTTTTTGTTGTTGTTTAAATGGAGCGCCTTTACTCTATAAATAAATATTTTGATGGTAAGTTTACCCAACAATGATCCTCTTTTTTTTAATTCATTGACTTTATAAACTAAAGATGAAATGTCTTTTTCACGCCTTGAGATCCATCGAACTGGAGGAAGTCCTAATTTCGGAAGCGTTACGCAATATGGTAGTATTCCATAATGGTGGACTTAGCGAATGTAAGACCTACAACCTCATAGCTGAAAATCATACCGACTATAATATAATATGACAAGACCATAGACCCCTTTTCCGATGTCATTTCATATTCACCGTGATATAATATTTACGTACACACTGAATTTACTGTAGAAGTCTCGACTCTTGCTTTCTCTTGGTGTCTTTCTCTTGGTATATAATATTTGTACGGTATTCATATTTAGGTCCGGGGTTGTTTTTTGTTTTTTTATAGGGATAGGCATATTAATAATTGATTTGCGTAAAGAGGTCTAGATTTTATATCTAGACTAGATCGGGTTTTTTTTTTATCTTTCTTATTTGTCCATTTGAAAGGAACAAAATAATGAAAGAAAGAGGCCATGTTATTATGCCTTACTCTTTCCGCTAAGTAAAAGGGGGGGGGGAATAAACAAAAAGGGATTTAAACCAGGCCTTTATATAAGAATACGTTAGATCTATAGATCTAAATTTAAACGTCCCTATTACATCTAGATCTAAATCTTGTATTTAAGACATAAAAAATCGAACCCACAAACAACTTCCGGTATCATTTCACTAGAACAATGAATTTAGTTTGCTTTCATTTCAATGTCCTACGTAGATCAACAAAAACATGGTTGGCTAATTTTCCTTTCCTCTTTTTTTTTCTCTCTCTCTCTGTCTTTAATTTAACATTTTCTCTCAACTTACCGCACCTCCTGGAGATTGAAATTGAATGAAATATATCCGTTCACCATTAACACAATTCTTGCTCTTGTATGCACCATTTAAATGTCCCATGCTATTGGGTTGTTTGCCCTGTCTCCCTATCATGTTATGCCTGTGGGTTTTAATGAAAAGAATATCATTGGTAGAACCTGTCTATCTCGCCATGAGTTAAGTCTAAAAGCGTCTATTATCTTATTATGCCTTTGGTGGAGACCACGGTTAGTCCAAACCTGATGTTACTTTACTGTCACAGTGGTGAGATGCCTAGTATCTACTTCAACGCCATTCGCTGTGAGACCGCACGCGCATACACATTTATTGTGAGCTCGTGACAATGACAGAATTCCACGCTGTGGCGAAATGAGGGGGACATGTACGTTCACAGGGCTCGGAGGTAGAGATTACGCTTCTGCTCTGCGTTGTATGTCTATCACATGGAGGCAGTTTAGTACAAACTTTCAATAATATTTCAAAAGTGCTCGTTTAACTTTTAGTTATTAGTCTGACTTACTTACTTACTTACTTACTTACTTACTTACTTTTTACTTACTTACTTACTTACTTACCTACTTACTTACTTTTTAGTTACTTACCTACCTACTTACTTATTTAATTACTTACTTACTTACTCACTTACTTACGTACTTACGTACGTACTTACTTGCGTACTCACTAACTTACTTACGTACTTACTTACTTACTTACTTATTTACTTACTTACTTACGTACTTACTCACTTACTTACTTACTTACTTACTTTCTTATATACTTACTTATGTACTTACTTACGTACTTACATACGTACTTACTTACTTACTTACTTACTTACTTACGTACTTACTTACTTACTTACTTACTTACTTACTTACCTACCCCCAGGAGGCCCAAGTTTGATTCTCAGTCCAGGCAAATTTAGTTTTGTCTGCTGACCCTCCTGTCGACCCAGCAGCGAATTGGGTAGCTACGAGCTGCTGTGTCTTTTCGCACTCGACGAAAGAAAACACAGCGTGGAAAGCAGTGGCAAACTTCTACATTATGCCGTGTGCCTATAAAAAAACCCCGAAATCTACACCTGATTACGCTACGCTCAACTGAATAATATGGGCCTTGGCTTGGGTTTTTTCTTTTTTACAAATTATTCAATGGTGGAAACTCCTGATCAATTTTAATGCTATTCAGCGCAGTGTTTCACGCATGACATCTCAAAGGTTACACGTTATGGAATGTAAGACAGTGTGTGTATATTATAATCTCTTCGGGTTTTTCTTAAATTCAGTTTTAAAACTTATCAGCGCCATTCGATGTTTGCACAATCCATTATGAATTGGATTTTTTTCTTTTTCATATGTCAGACATAAAATATAGTATTATTGTTCGTCATATTGTTTTAAGTTATATTTTGTATTCGCTTCGTCCTGTGGGTTTATGTCAGGCATCTTTGGAAGGGTTTTTAGATTCTGATTCAACTCTCTTTTACTTGCAATACCTGAATTCCAACCCTCGCTTACAGCATTACATCTTCTTACCTGGTGAGATTGACGATTGGTATAGGTAGACATCGGAGTTAAGGGGTATACACGAAGACTTAAAGAGAACTGGTTTTTTTATTTCAGGTAACTATTTCAATTTCACGCTGTGAATCGAAACCTCCGAGTTCGTCACAAGGGAAGGGGGGGGGGAGAGGGGCTGTATTTTTTATTATTATCGATTGCGTGTTTTTGAATTTTAACTTCTTAAATTTCTATATTTAAGAAGTCACGATTTAAAATCTAGTCAACTTTGGAGATAAGAGGGATAAGAAACATAATTAGGACGAAATGGTTGGCCTAAATCACATCCCACCTCCCCCTTCTTTCTCTTTCTCTCTCTCTCTCTCTCTCTCTCTCTCTCTCTCTCTCTCTCTCTCTCTCTCTCTCTCTCTCTCTCTCTCTCTCTCTCTCTCTCTCTCTCTCTCTCTCTCTCTCTCTCTCTCTCTCTCTCTCTCTCTCTCCATCTCTCTCTCTCTCTCTCTCTCTCTCTCTCTCTCTCTTCTCTCCCTCTCCCTCTCTCCCCCTCTCTCTCTCTTTCTCTTCCTGTCCCTCCTATCTCTCTCGTCCTCTCCCTCCCTCTCTTCCCACCCTCTCTCTCTCCCTCTCTCCCCTCTCCTTGTCCCTCCTCTCTCTCTCACCCTCTCCCTCTCTCTCTCACCCTCTCCCTCTCTCTCTTTCCCTCTCCCTCTCTATCTCATTTGCCTGTCAAATCGTACCTGCCAAACCCCACTGGTGGTAATAATTCAAACTCTCAGTCTGCATTCACTAGATTCCCGGTGCCGTCACACATCCACAAAGATTCACCGTTGCGTGACATCAAAGTAACCATAGGTTTCAGCCTCTTGTCATTTGTATCTCCTAGTGTAATTTAGATACCAAGATTCGCAAATGAAGCAGATGAACACGATTCAGGATTGAATGATTAATTGACTAAATAATTTCTCAACAACGCTACCAACGTGATTCATTACACTAAAGGAAACACCAAACACAACATGAATCAATTGAGATGGATACCTATAGAACAAGGGCGTTGGGGTTGGGGGGGAGAGGAAGGCATGCAGGATTCACAAGTGGAACGCAAAGGTTGGACTGTTGACTAGGGAGGTAGGCCCCCTAGATCTGAGCAACGTCACTCCTTGGGCATGAAAGGAACTAATGAAAAGACATTAATAGGTAAACTAATGAGTCGTATAAAAAACGGGGGTGTTCTAAAGGAAAAAAAATGTTCTGGTGAATGATGCCAGGGCTGGGCGGCCTAAAGAGTTTAAGAACTCCTGCTTAGAAGAGCACGGAGCCAGTAATGTAAATAAATATGTTCTGGCGGATGATACCAAGGCTGGGCGGCCTAAAGAGTTTAAGAACTCCTGCTTAGAAGAGCACGGAGCCAGTAATGTAAATAAATATGTTCTGGTGAATGATGCCAGGGCTGGGCGGCCTAAAGAGTTTAAGAACTCCTGCTTAGAAGAGCACGGAGGCAGTAATGTAAATAAATATGTTCCTTAACGCTATAAATAGCGAAATGTTCTTTCCATCAAATGAGCTTAAACATAATAAAAGAACAATCAGATCAAGTTATCGAACATACATGGTTCCATCTTCAGTCGTTGATTGCCACTTAAACTCATTTTACCCTAGTACAGTAAGGCTGTGGAATGGACTGTTAACAGATATAAAACTCATTTAACCCTAGTACAGTAAGGCTGTGGAATGGACTGCCAACAGATATAAAACTCATTTTACCCTAGTACAGTAAGTCTGTGGAATGACTGCCAACAGATATAAAACTCATTTTACCCTAGTACAGTAAGGCTGTGGAATGGACTGCCAACTGTGGAATGGACTGCCAACAGATATAAAAATCAGCAGTAACAATGGAGGTTTAAAAAAAAACAGAATTGAACACATCACTTAAGGATCAAAATGGATTTAACATATTTTTAGGTTAATTAAAATATGATATGCGTGCTGACAGTAATACTCAAGAATTAAGTTGGTCAGCTGTAATGACGACGACGACGAAGAAGAAGAAGACGAAGAAGAAGAAGAAGAAGAAGAAGAAGAAGAAGAAGAAGAAGAAGAAGAAGAAGAAGAAGAAGAAGAAGAAGAAGAAGAAGAAGAAGAAGAAGAAGAAGAAGAAGAAGAAGAAGAAGAAGAAGAAGAAGAGGAAGAAGAAGCAGAAGAAGAAGAAGAAGAAGAAGAAGAAGAAGGAAGAAGAAGAAGAAGAAGAAGAAGAAGAAGAAGAAGAAGAAGAGGAGGAGGAGGAGGAGGAGGGGGGAGGGGGAGAGAAAAGAAGAAGACGAAGACGAAAAAGAAGAAAAAGATAAAAGATGAGGAAGAAGGAGAAGAAGAAGAAGAAACATGGCGTTCTTGAAGGGGATCAGAACACACGTCTGATCGGTTCGATTGTTATCCTTGCTTTATTTCTTTATCAACCCTTTGCCGACAAAACGACAACCAGCCAACAACAAATGTACATCTAAACAAATCAAACAAATATTTAACAAGCAAAACAAAAACAACAAAAAACTAAAAAAATCAAACGCATTACAATCTACAGGCTTTAGTGAGATCCGGTGCCAGGTTAAAAGTTCCCGTCGCATAGTATGTGGTTCATTCTTCAGTCGAGCGCTCTCATTTATTATCGTTTGATAAATACTATTATTCATGACAGCCTGTCGAAGCGACACAGAGGGGTACAAACGTATCTCTCAATGTCATTAAAGTCTTTGTTTTGACGCGGACGGAATCCGTGGAGAAGAATGAACAAACGTATCTCTCATTAATGTTTTTTTGTTTTGACGCGGACGGAGCTTCCGGCAGCCCTTGTCACATGGTCGGAGAAGTATTTGATTGTGTCGTTGATGAGTAGGTAAATACTAATTCCCTAAGTTAAAAAAAAAACGTTGGAGAGTGTTCTGAAACAATGGAACGTAGAATAAAACAGCGAGACGCACTAATGACAGATGAAAAGACAGATAATATATGTTTAAATTGCTGTCAAGAGGTCTTACAGTATCGATTCGTTTCAAGCTATGGCGGCATTTACTCATTATCAAGACCCACTCCGTCTGTCTTTTCCGCCTACTCCCCTCAGTCCAATCAATCCTGTCGGAGACGTGTGTATGTGTGTGTGTGTATGTGTGTATGTATGTGTGTGTATGTGTGTGTGTGTGTGTGTGTGTGTGTGTGTGTATGTATAGTTTGTGTGTTGTTTTGTGCATGCTGAGAAAAAATGGATAATCGAGACCGGAAGAAGGATTAGGACGTCTTGGGCCAAAAAGTCATTTCCAAATCAAGAGAATGTCATTAGTTTAATTATCGTAAAGAGGCAAATAGTTTAGCAAACACGACACATGAATATCTTTGACATATTGTATTGTCGTCATGTTTCTCATCGAAACCCCATGTCGTTGCTCACGATAGACATTATTGTTATTATCATCATCATCATCATCATCATCATCATCATCATCATCATCATCATCATCATCACCGCCATCAGCATCAGCATCACCACCAGCAGCAATATCAGCAGCAGCAGCATCACTATTATTTTTAAAGTTTATTTTTTTATCGATCAAAATACTTTTACTCTTCCCCGAAGGGCAATTATTCATATCAACACAATGAAATTACAAAGCACAAAATATTATATAAAGTTTACCATTGACCGAAATCATTTTTCACATACACGGATAAAAAATAAATAAATGAATAATTTTTTTAAAAGTAAATAAATAAATAAATATATAAATAAATAAATAAATAAATAAATAAATAAATAAATAAATAAATAAATAAATAATACACATGCATCTGTCCTCCATTGCTTTGGGAAGCATGTCTCTTTGGAGTCCGGTGTCTTTCTCCAGCTGATCCAAGTATGTGAATGATGGTATTCCCCTTGATCTATTTCCATACATTTGGTTCCCATATAATTACTTTATTTAATCAGTTCTTCTTTGCGTTTCTGGCAGTGTCCACCGAAATGTAATCTGATTACGACTATCGTTGTTGTTGAGTTTGGAAGCCGACTGTATGGTTTGCTGTATGTATGTATGTTCTTGCCATCATATAACATTATGTTCTTTATGGCTCTAAACATTTTAGTATAATCATGTGCCATTTAATTTTTGTCGTCTTATGGGCCTCTGTCACTGTTCATGTGCTGGATACGTAGAGAAGGATTGATTCTACTGTTGCTCTGACTCTGAAGAATTATACTTTAATGTTGTTGTTAAGACTTGATTTCTACTATCATCAGTGGCCTACTAAACATAATCAGACCACACATTGATTCCAAACTGAGGATAAATCAAAAGAAATTCTGAAGATATAGATCGACAATAGCACATAATTCATATTAACACTGCATATTCTAATTGAGGAAATCGAAGCCAAAAAAAGCTACCTGCAGTAATAAAATTTGTGGACTTCAGAAAAGCCTTAGACTCCGTTCATATGAACTAGGTAATGCAAATGCTATGAGCATACGGAATTTCTCACTCATTTGTCGATGCCATAAACGTCCTGTATACAAATACAACAGCCAATGTCTTATCCCCGGACGGTGGCACTGTACACTTTTTTTTTTTAAAGAAAGAAATCCTAAGTTAATGGCAGAGTCTCAGAGGGATTGGTGCGAAAATCTGAAGAGCCATTCTGAGTTCGCAAATCTACAGTCCCATTTATCCGAGTGGCGGATATTTGTTTACTTTACCTTAACGGGGGTTTATGTAGATCTAAGCTAAATTATCAACGCTTTCAATAATATTACGAGCCGACGTGCCAGTAAGCACTATTTCACGCGGTCATGGTCTGTTTGTCGATTTGAAAAAAAGGATGACAGATTATGCTGGTAGTGATTAAATGAGGACCTGAAATAAATATGGAAGACCCTTATCTTAGGGACACAAAGACAAGACAAATACAAATGAATAGACAGAGGGGGAGGGGAGAGGAGAATCCACATCTTTGGACACCACACAGAAACGAACCCGCGACCTCTGTGTCGGTACCCAGCGCCTGGCTATAAAAATAGAGCG
>JAXRKP010000385.1:225000-282500 GCA_037039925.1 Doris montereyensis | reverse complement strand
TTATTGATGTTATGGACAATATAAAACAATAATGTTTTATTGATGTTATGGACAATATAAAACCATAATGGCGGGGTTTTATTGATGTTATGGACAATATAAAACCATAATGGCGGGGCTTTATTGATGTTATGGTCAATATAAAAACCATAATGGCGGGGCTTGAACCCATTTACTCTCGGATATTGTGATACGATGTAGCGTGCTCGTGAAATAATGGAACTAATAGAGAAGAAAAAGCCCAGCTAGATTACCATTACGGAATTGATCATCATGCGTGAGCTTATCCGTGATCGGATTTTATTTAGTCGAATTTGATTTACCCACATCCCCGACTAAGGTGATTTCGGGGATGTTGATAGGATTTTTATTTTTGCCCGGACTGCCCTGTAAACAGTCAATGGATTTTTAACCTGTACAGAGAGTTGTGTTCTTGTGTTCTTGTGTTCACGGAACTTCCTTGTTTATCGTCCATCTCGGTTGGGACTCCTTTTTATCGTCCATCTCGGGGACTAGGAAGGGGGGGGGATTTTTACTGAAGAAAGTTGGGGAAAAAATTCAACCGTTGGCGGCGCTCGAACCCACAACCTTTGGTTGAGAGGCCGACACCTTTCTCTGGACTATCGAGTCCCCCTCCTCCCCCACCCCGGTGGTCAGCCGTTTCTTCCTGAACCTTCTTCCTTCGAAAAAGCTCACCCTCCGTTGCCACTCGTCCTGACTCCATTGTTGGGGTTTAAAGTCAGTCTTCTGTGACCTGTTCCCAACTTCTAGCTGGTCTTCCTCTTCTTCCTCTTTTGCCCTCAATTCTTGTTTCTAAAATCTGATTTTCAAATGTCTGGTGACGTTTAAGATGTCCAAAGTATCGTAGCTTCTGATTCTGGTTGTTACATAGGAGTGTTTGGGCTTTCACGTTGATTTCTTTGAGTATTTCTTTATTTGTTATTTTATCTTTCCATGATATTCTCATTCTTTTATTGTAAAATTTCACATGAAGAGCTGTGTCATTCTTTTACTGTAAAATTTCACATGAAAAGCTGTGTCATTCTTTTTATTGTAAAATTTGACATGAAGAGCTGTGTCATTCTTTTACTGTAAAATTTCACATGAAGAGCTGTGTCATTCTTTTACTGTCATCTGAAGAGCTGTGTCATTCTTTTACTGTAAAATTTCATCTGAAGAGCTGTGTCATTCTTTTACTGTAAAATTTCATCTGAAGAGCTGTGTCATTCTTTTACTGTAAAATTTCACATGAAGAGCTGTGTCATTCTTTTACTGTAAAATTTCACATGAAGAGCTGTGTCATTCTTTTTTGTGTCACTGTAAAATTTCATCTGAAGAGCTGTGTCATTCTTTTATTGTAAAATTTCATCTGAAGAGCTGTGTCATTCTTTTACTGTAAAATTTCATCTGAAGAGCTGTGTCATTCTTTTACTGTTGCCATTGCCAATCTCCACCTTATTTCTGATGTTGGTTTGCCATTAGTTTGCTTCTAGTCTGGTTCCAAAGTACACAAAATTGCTTACTCTTTCGTTCCTTCTCCGCCAATTTATATGATTGCTTCTTCTTCACATGTGTCTACGTTAATGATTTTGATTTTCTTGACGTTTAACTGCAGTCCTTTCTTTCCGCTGTGCTCTCTCACAGATTGTATTATTAGTTCTAAACCTTTGGGTGTTGTTGCCAATAGTGATGTCTTAAAAATGATCATGACAACGTAATACAATCAAAGCGTTAAAAAATCGACCCCACTATTTTCGTACGGATCCTTTCCTCGAATTTATTACTCTCTCGCTGCACTAGAAATAGCAAAGCTTAACGTCGTTTTTATCTTTGTGTGTATACTGTTGTAGCTTTCTTTTACGACCACCAAATAGCTTTCACTAAAAGCTTCCATCGTTTTGTTAAAATCGAAAGCATCGAAGTTTTTTTTCTCCGTCCATCTTTTTTTATACAAACTTGCCTTTCCTCATTTCCTTTATCCATTTAAAGCAAACATTCCTAGATCTAGTTATTTCCCTACGGGTCTCTAGTTTAGGCTGTATTTTACAATGACATGTCGCACTGAAACATGTGCCATTCCTCACGAGCTCCCTGCGTGTGTGTGTGTGTGTGTGTGTGTGTGTGTGTGTGTGTGTCTCTCTCTCTCTCTCTCTCTCTCTCTCTCTCTCTCTCTCTCTCTCTCTCTCTCTCTCTCTCTCTCTCCTCTCTCTCCCCCTCTCCCCTCTCTCTCCCCCTCTCCCTCTCCATCTCTCTCTCCCTCTCCCTCCTCCCTCCCTCCCTCCCTTCTCTCGCTATAATTTTCTTTATCAATGAATCTCTGCTATACAAATTAATCATTTCTTTTACTTTGCTTTTTCCCATCCTAACATTTTAGGTTCAAATGTGTACATGTAAAATGTGTATGTCTGTCTTTGTGCGTGTGTGTGTGTGTGTGTGTGTGTGTGTGTGTGTGTGTGTGTGTGATGTGTTGGCGTCCATGTATGTTTCGACAAGAACACACATATAAGTCAGAGTCGATTAACTCTATCATATAAGTCAGAGTCGATTAACTTTATCATATAAGTCAGAGTCGATTAGTGAGAATCAAAAAAGTAAATCATATAAGTAAGAGTCGATTAACTCTATCATATAAGTAAGAGTCGATTAACTCTATCATATAAGTCAGAGTCGATTAACTCTATCTATAAATAAGAGTCGATTAACTCTATCATATAAGTAAGAGTCGATTAACTCTATCATATAAGAAAGAGTCGATTAATTCTATTATATAAGTAAGAGTCGATTAACTCTATTATATAAGTAAGAGTCGATTAACTCTATTATATAAGTAAGAGTCGATTAACTCTATCATATAAGTAAGAGTCGATTAACTCTATTATATAAGTAAGAGTCGATTAACTCTATCTATAAGTAAGAGTCGATTAACTCTATTATATAAGTAAGAGTCGATTAACTCTATCATATAAGAGTCGATTAACTCTATTATATAAGTAAGAGTCGATTAACTCTATCATATAAGTCGGAGTCGATTAGTGAGAATCAAAAAAGTAAATCATATAAGTAAGAGTCGATTAACTCTATTATATAAGTAAGAGTCGATTAACTCTATCATATAAGTCAGAGTCGATTAAGTCGATTATCTATCAGTAAGAGTCGATTAACTCTATCTATAAGTAAGAGTCGATTAACTCTATCATATAAGTGAGAGTCGATTAACTCTATCTATAAGTGAGCGTCGATAAACTCTATCATATAAGTCGATTAACTTTATCACATAAGTGAAAGTCGATTATCTATCATATAAGTGAGAGTCGATTAACTCTATCATATAAGTGAGAGTCGATTAACTCTATCATATAAGTGAGAGTCGATTAATTAAGTGAGAGTCTCATCATATAAGTGAGAGTCGATTAATTCTATCATATAAGTGAGAGTCGATTAACTTCTATCATATAAGTGAGAGTCGATTAACTCTATCATATAAGTGAGAGTCGATTAATTCTATCATATAAGTGAGAGTCGATTAACTTTATCATATAAGTGAGAGTCGATTAATTCTATCATATAAGTGAGAGTCGATTAACTTTATCATATAAGTGAGAGTCGATTATTTCTATCATATAAGTGAGAGTCGATTAACTCTATCTATAAGTGAGAGTCGATTAACTCCATCTATAAGTGAGCGTCGATTAACTCTATCATATAAGTGAGAGTCGATTAACTTTATCATATAAGTGAGCGTCGATTTAGTCTATCATATAAGTAAAAGTCGATTAACTCTATCATATAAGTGAGAATCGGTTAACTCTATCATGTAAGTAAGAGTCGATTAACTCTATCATATAAGTGAAAGTCGATTAACTCTATCATATAAGTGAAAGTCCATTGACTCTATCATATAAGTGAAAGTCGATTAACTCTATCATATAAGTGAGAATCGATTAACTCTATCATATAAGTGAAAGTCGATTAACTCTATCATATAAGTGAAAGTCGATTAACTCTATCATATAAGTGAGTCGATTAACTCTATCATATAAGTGAAAGTCGATTAACTCTATCATATAAGTGAAAGTCGATTAACTCTATCATATAAGTGAGAGTCGATTAACTCTATCATATAAGTGAGAATCGATGGACATCATTCTCTCATGACACGATTGTCTCTAGCTTGTTTGTCTGAGTGTCTTCATCGGTTCATAAGTTCGCATTTTGGTAGACTCCAAGTTTTGTTGTTGTTGGGTTGGGTGGGTTTTTACCTTTTTTGTTTGTTTTTTTACCTTCTTTCAGCTTCACTTAGTAATACGAGGTTTGAAAAAAACAACAGCTAGCACTATGATCGCTGCATGTAGTTGTATGCAGTCTTTGTTTACCATCGATTTCTATAATATCTCAATATCTTCATGTTTTATCACTCTGACCATGTGTACAGTACTACATGTAATTGGGTTGCCATCGTACAAACCTCCTCAACGCAGACAATCACAAACAGTGAGGCAATGGGCATGTCGAAAGTGAAGGCAATGACATTAAATAATATTAAAACGCCAGAGGAAGAAAGACGAGACAAATACAACGAATAGACGGAGAGAAAATTTTGTGGCCATCGTGGGGATCGAAACCGCGACCTCTTCTTCGGCACCCATCGCCTCGCCATGAAACGAAAGCGTGCCACCAACTGCGCGTAGTTAGCAAGGCAGCGTGTCGACGTCTCAGCCAAAAGGTGGTGGGTTCGTGCTGGACAGCTTAAACACTTTTATTGTGTTTCTTTTTGTCAAGTGAAACCTACCACAATCCTCTCCCTCCTCAATCCCGATAAGTGGATCGACACCTAGTCCCACCGGAGATGGACGCTAAAAGGAGGGTCCCGTGTGCATATCACAACACTGTGCTCATTGAAGATCCATCGGCTCTGTACAGGGCAGTTTGGGCACACACACACACACACACAAATTTTTATATTTTTTAAACCCAAGAACACCTTAGTCGTTGATGTGGGTAAATGAAAATGAAAATGAAAACACCAAACCTTAGGTAACTGATTAACATTTTCTCTTCTTTTATTCAGGTAATGATACTTCTTCAAAGGACAAACGGTGACTGGTGGCAGGTGAGAAAGTCAGATGCGGTTGAGGGCTTTGTGCCAGCCAACTATGTCAAAGATGTGGAACCCAAAGTGATCAAGAAAGTCGTCAAGAAGCCTGTCAAAATTCCCGAGAAAGTGAAAGTCAAGAAGACCGTCATGAAGAAAGAAGTGGTGAAAAAGAAGAAAGATCGCTCTGCCAAGCTGAGACGAGCTCCATCAGGTAAAGTCATTGAATAGCTCTTCTTCTTTTCTCCTTTTTCTTTTTCTCCCTTTTCTTTTTCCATTTTTCTTTTTCTTTTCTTTTTGTCTTCTTTTCTGTCTTTTGTTTGTTTTTGTGTATTACAAATTATTTTTTTTATTTTTAGGACGTTTTTTTTAAAGGCCTAATTAAAGTTCTTCCTAGGGCGTTATTACTAGAAGAGCCGAAAGTTATTCCAATTTCTATAGCGTGAAACGGAACAGGGGATGATACATTGTCATTGACTCCTGGGACAGGAGGGGAGGCTAGTCTTTCACAGGTCCCCCCTTAACAGGTGCTTGTACCCATTTTCACCTGAGTCAAGTGAGGAAACAAGCTCAATGTGTCTTTCCCCAAGGAACAACGATGTCGGATCTGTCATTGCACAGATTCGAACCTAAACCCCTTGCTCCCAAATATACTAGGCAGCTGACACTTCTCATTTAATTTTTGTGATAATATATGGACCTAGTTAAATTATGAGAGAAACTTTTATCAACCACGAATGAGCCATGCTTTTCTTACATTAAAAAAAGGAAAACCATTAGTTCTCTAATATTTGTGTGGAAAAAACAAAGAGCATTTCTAAGGTCGAATTTTTTAAGAATGGTGACCTTTATTATAGCTTATCATTGATATTTACAGGACTCCATTCCACTAACGTAATGGGCAAGCTATAAGATTTGTGATACCATATAATTGGTCTTTTTGCTCCATTGGTTGACATCTGACTACCCTGGAGGTGACCAAAGTTAGATCAGTAGCCTCTCTCACTTTACAACATTTACAGTTTTGACTCAAGGAAAATCAGTAACCTCTCTCACTTTACAACATTTACGGTTTTGACTCAAGGAAAATCAGTAACCTCTCATCACTTAACAACATTTACGGTTTTGACTCAAAGAAAATCAGTAACCTCCCTCCTTTACAACATATACGGTTTTGACTCAAAGAAAATCAGTAACCTCTCTTACTTTACAACATTTACACTTTTGACTCAAGGAAAATCAGTAACCTCTCTTACTTTACAACATTTACACTTTTGACTCAAGGAAAATCAATAACCTCTCTTACTTTACAACATTTACACTTTTGACTCAAGGAAAATTGATAACATCTCTTACTTTACAACATTTACACTTTTGATTCAAGGAAAATCAGTAACCTCTCTCACTTTACTAAACATTTACACTTTTGACTCAGGGAAAATCAATAACCTCTCTTACTTTACAACATTTACACTTTTGATTCAAGGAAAATTGATAACATCTCTTACTTACTACAACATTTACACTTTTGACTCAAGGAAAATCAATAACCTCTCTTACTTTACAACATTTACACTTTTGACTCAAGGAAAATTGATAACCTCTTTACTTTACAACATTTACACTTTTGATTCAAGGAAAATCAGTAACCTCTCTCACTTTACAACATTTACTCTCCTTTTGCAATATTCACGCTCTCACTTTATACTATTTACACTCTCACTTTGCACCATTTCACTCTCACTATGCAATATTTACACTCTCACTGTACAATATTTACACTCTCACTTTGCAACATTTACACCCTCACTTTACAACATTTACACTCTCACTTTGCAATATTTACACTCTCACTTTACAACATTTACACTCTCACTTTACAACATTTACACTCTCACTTTACAACATTTACACTCTCACTTTACAACATTTACACTCTCACTTTGCAACATTTACACTTTCACTTGACATCATTTACTCTCTCACTTTACAATATTTACACTCTCACTTTACAACATTTACACTCTCACTTTACAACATTTACAGTCTCACTTTACAATTTTTACATTCTCACTTTACAATATTTACACTCTCACTTTACAACATTTACACTCTCACTTTACAACATTTACTCTCTCACTTTACAACATTTATACTCTCAATTTGCAACATTTACACTCTCACTTTACAACATTTACACTCTTACTTTGCAACATTTACACTCTCACTTTACAACATTTACCACTTTGCAACATTTACACACCCACTTTGCAACATGTATATATACACCATTGCAACATGTATACTCCCACTTTGCAACATTTACACTCCAACTTTGCAACATTTACCGCTTTGCAATATTCACTCTCCCACATTGCAACATTTATACTCTCACTGTACAACATTGACTCTCTCACTTTACAACATGTACACTCCCACTTTACAACATTTACATTTTACATTTACACTCCCACTTTGCAAGCATTCTAATCTGGTACACACTTTGCAACATTTATATCATACACTTTGCAACATGTACATTCTCACCCACTTTACACTGTCACTTTACAACATTTACACACTTTGCAACATTTACACTCTCACTTGCAACATTTACACTTCCCACTTTGCAACATTTACAATCTCACTTTACAACATTTACACTTTCTTTTACAATATCACTTTGCAACATGTTTACACTCTCAATTTGCAATCTGGGTACACTTTGCAATAACACTTTTTGTACAGAAAGGCTGACATTTTGCAACATTTACTCACTCATTTAGAATTCACTGCAATATTTACACTCACTCACTTTACACTCACACTTTACAACATTTACACTCTCACTTTGCAACATTTACACTCTCACTTTGCAACATTTACACTCTCACTTTACACTCTCACTTTATTTACACTACTTTACAACTTGCACTTTTGCAACATTTACACTCTCATTTACAACATTTACACTCTTACTTTCAACTTTACACTTGCAACATTTTTACACTCTCACTTTACAACATTTACACTCTCAACATTTACAACATTTAACATTCACTCACTTTGCAACATTTACACTCTCACTTTACAACATTTACACTCTCACTTTGCAACATTTACACTCTCACTTTACAAAACATTTACACTCACTTTACAACATTTTACACACTCAACATTTACACTCACTTTACAACATTTTCTCACTTTACAACACTTACACTCTTACTTTACAACATTTTACACTCTCACTTTGCAACATTTACACTCTCACTTTGCAACATTTACACGTGACTACAGAAAGAGCTTTTGTTCCTTATTTTTGTTTATGACAATGTATATATTTATTTATTTCATTTTATCTGTTACAGTACGCACAAAAGCAAATCTTCACTTTGACAAGGATAATGTGGAATCCAGACAGAGAGCTCTCACCACACAGTACACTAAATTGTCCAAATTGTCACGAGTACAACATTTCTTCATTATTTGTTTTCTTGACGCCCTTAACAAGTTTGTAATATGTTTTCGTTTAGCAACATTGTTCTTTCCAGCTTTGAATGACTTTGATCATTTGCAGTAATGAATTCTTTATGTCACTATTTATAATACAAATGTACTTACTGTATAATGTAAATTACACTTATTTTGACATTGTACTCTACCTATTGATTTTATGAAGATTATATAAATACATATATTTGTATGTTTATTGCGTCACTTATATAACAAAAATGCCTAAATGAGATCATATTGAATTAGGAATGCCTATAAGTATAAGTCAAGATTCCTTAAATGTTACTATTTTTTTATTTTTAGAACCCTAAACAAATGATAACATTTGTATTTGCCAAGAACATATCAACATTTATAGTTATTTGTTTTGTTTTTTTCAAAACACCCATATTTGTTTCAAACATTTATACAACTGACAATTTGTATTTTCTCATCTCTTTGCATAGGCCGTTGATTTGAAGATGGCGTCGGAAAGTGCAATGAGTTTGGGAAAAGACCCTGTGTTGCGTAGTCTGTTTCGAGCAAAATACTTCACGTTGAGGGGCGTTTCCATTTCTTTTGAGGCAGGAAAAGGAAATGTGATGATAGAGCTTAACATTTGAGCTAAGAGAAAGAAAGAAGGAAAGAAAGTGAGTTTGAATCATGGAAGAAAGAGGTAAAATGGATTTGCCTTTGTTGCTGTGTTATAGTGAAAGATCAAGATAACTTTGGGTATTTGCCTTTGTGACTGTGTTATAGTGAAAGATGAAGATAACTGTGGACTAGTTTTGCCTTTGTGACTGTATTATAGTGAAAGATCAAGATAACTGTGTGTAGTTGGAGGGCACTGGTGTTGGTAATCTTTCCTTCCACTCTTTTACTTACGTTTTTTCTCTTAATTCACCCTGAGGTCAATAATCAATTCAATCATCTTTATAAATCCTTTAAAAATGGAAATTATATTTGTGTTATCACAATTTCCGTTTGAAAAATAATAGAAAACATCAATGTATTTAAATTAAAAGCAAATTAACTTAAGTCAATCATTAAATGTATAGATCACTTCACATGGTGGACAGGGTAAATTTCAATGAAACAAGCAAATCTAGATTCCTGTTAACCTTCCTTCATTTTATTTTCAAGGTTTATTGCAATGCACACTTCAAGCAATATTTTGCTGACAATTTTTTGTATTACATTTGAAATCATGATTACATTTTTTTCTTCTCCAGGAAGTTGTGTTGAAGAGTAAGGAAAGCCTGGCAGAGGATTTGGAGGCTGTCAAGAAGAAGCTCGAGGTTTGTAAAAGAAATGTTTTTTTCCGTTTGGAAACAGTTTACATACTTGCTGAAACCATCATTATGAGGTGTTGTAGCTAAACCATAATGTTGTGAGCTTGTGACTTGTAATTATGACGATAGGTTCAACGTTTCCCACGGCTGGCACAGACAGGGTTGTTTTTTCACAACGTTGCATTCTTAGGAAAGGTATTTTATTCTACTATCTTAGCTTGTTTAATGTCTGAATGAGTCCCCAGCTGTGGGTAGAGAAAGATATTGTCAGAGTATTAGTACCGTTTGCTCCCCAAGGAGTTGAGGAGGACTTTGAATGAAATGGCCTGCTGGGTGATAAATGATGCACAGTCAGTAAACCTGTACTTGTGCGATACGATATATAGATCCATCTTTTTATCTTCGTCTTTTACTTGAAACCAAAGAATTTTGTTGTATGGCTCTAATTATCCTTGTTCTTGCTTTGTTTCACTCTCCTACATTGAAAAGAAGAAAGAAAAAAGATTCATCTTCAAGCTCTAGAAACCCTTTTAACAAGAAGAAAGCATTATGCTGAGGCAATAAATAGGAGGATTATTCCTCTCAGCTATGTTAAGATCTTCATTTTAATGCAAACAGATTGACATGTTATTAGCTTGGTATGGTTGTAGCATTTCAAAGTATTTTATCATGAGTTATGGTTTGTGATCTGATTTGAATGAAATGTTACAGAACCTTTCTCACAAGCCTTGCTGCCAACAAAGGGCGTCTTGATGCTATTAACACTCTTGCTGAAACCATCATTAAGTCTGGCAGTTCTCAGACTAAACAGGTTCAGAAGAGACAGCAAGAAATTAATGACAGGTCAGTATTTATCATTATTAAGACTATACCTTAGCGCCTTCCTTTAGTTTTTACATCAAGCAAATTTCCACACCATTGTAACATCTATATATAAGACCAACACCAAATTTGTTCTGATTTTTTACTGGAATTATTTGATGGGACGCCAACGTTTCTATTCTGCCTTACTGTTACTTCTGTTTAATGTCTCAGTTTTTCTTTACACTGAATAACCTAAATATGAAGTCTCTTAACAGATCAGTCCATCCATCTAACAGTTTAGCAATGAGTTTTTCAGTATATCTAGATATCTATATGTCTATCTATCTATCTATCTATCTATCTATCTATCTATCTATCTATCTATCTATCTATCTATCTATCTATCTATCTGTTTATATGCCTGTTCTATCTGTCTGGCTGGCTGTCTTTCTATCTATCTATCTATCTATCTATCTATCTATCTATCTATCTATCGATCTGTCTATCTATCTATCTATCTATCTATTTATCTGCCTGTTCTATCTATCTGGCTGGCTGTCTTTCTATCTATCTATCTATCTATCTATCTATCTATCTATCTATCTATCTATCTATCTATCTATCTATCTATCTATCTATCTATCTATTTATCTGCCTGTTCTATCTGTCTGGCTGGCTGGCTGGTTGTCTTTCTATCTATATATCTATCTATCTATCTATCAATCTATCTATCTATCTATCTATCTATCGATTTGTGGGCGGCTGGCGGGTGCTGTTTGTTGGTCCCACTTCTTTTCTCTCCTTTCACCTATCTTTCATCTTGCTGTTTCCTCTTAATTCACCCTTAGATCACCACATATGGCGGGACGGGTGAATTTTAATAAATATCTTAATCTATTTGATGTATATCATCTATTTATCTATCGAACAGTTTTTGTATTCATGCAACAGTCAGTCTATCTTGCATTCTTATTATCTCTGTCTGTCTATCTATTGTTCTATTTATCTATCTATCAATTTATCTTTCAATAAATCCGTCAATCAATATTCCTCTGTTATTTTATTCTTTGTTTCAACATCACAGTTCTCTTTAGGGAATTACGTTGTTTAATGAAATACTGATAAATGGGACATTCAGCTTACAAATCTTTTTATTCTTTCATTGAATGGTTTTCTTCTTATTTGTGAAAAACAATAAACACTACGCTTTTCTTTTTTTAAAATTTCCTGCAGGTGGGACAAACTGAATCAATTGAAGCTAGCCAAGGAGAAAAATCTAAAAGGAGCATCTAGGTAAGTACCCCTTACATGAAGATTTTAAGTTACAAAAACAGCATACACTGATTGTGAGAAAGAGCTTTTCTCAAAACCTTAGCATTGCCTTAACAAATCTGGTGTAGTTTTCTTGTTGATGTATGAATTTTACTTAACTTTTTAGAAATAATCTAGTCATGATACCAAAGAAATTGGGGAATCATTTTTTTAATGTTTTATAGTTGCGCATTAAATGAAAATAGAATAACATTCGCCCAAATGTGTGAGTGAATGTCTCATTTATAAATTAGTCGCTAAGCAAAATTATGTTATAGTGTTCATGCTGACAGTAATACTCAAGAATCGAGTTGGTCAGTTATTATGAAGAAGAAGAAGTTAACCAAATGCAACACACAAAAATTCCCACACAGTGCATTGTAGCATATTTAAGTTTCATTATTTTTTAAATTTGTTCTGACACAACAGTTCTAGCTTTTTTTTCAAGTCCAACAATAATCCAGAGGATGATTAAGAATGGTATTTTGATATGATTATATGTATGTATGTATGTATGTATGTATGTATGTATGTATGTATGTATGTATGTATGTAGTTATGTATGTTTGTTTGTTTGTTTGTATGTATGTATGTATGTATGTATGTATGTATGTATGTATGTATGTATGTATGTATATATGTATGTATGTATGTTTGTATGTATGAATGTATGTGTATGTATGTATGTATGTATATGCATATATGTTTGTATGTATGTATATATGTATGTATGTATGTATATGCATGCGCGCGTGTGTGTGTGTGTGTGTGTGTGTGTGTGTGGGAATGTATATTTGTATGTATGTATGTATGAGTTTTTTAAATTCCCAACCTTTTCACATTCCCTGTAGCATTGAGATGTTCAAGTCAACATGTGATGAGCTTCTGGAGTGGATCAAACAGAAGAAGGGTGATTTGGGCAATGACGATCTGGCCAATGACTTGAAAGGAATTCAGGCTCTGCAAAGACGACATGCCGTAGCCGCATTAAGAATTTCATTCCTTATTTCTTTTTGTCTCTTTATTTCTTTCTTCTTCTTTTTACCTACTTATCGATTTGGAGAGCTTTTTATACAATGACAGACCTTAAATGAAAGGGTGAAGATTAGTGAGTCGCCTTCATCAATCAGTTTATGAAGATGGATTACAGTATGAAGTCTGCTCTAAAACCAGTCTCGTAAAAAACTTACCAATGTTTGCTTGCTAGGGAGATTGTACTTAGCAAATCTGGTGAACTTCAGAAATTGAAAATGTCTTTTTATGAAGGAAAATACTGATATGATGAATCGAATCATAGCTAAAGAGGGCAGATATTTCTTTTGTTTTCGATGGTCGTCTTAATTTTCTTTTGCTTTCAGCAACTGAACGGAATTTGTACCTATGGAAGAGAAGATGAACCGAATGAATTACCTAGCTCAATCGTAAGTTGTTTTTCAATCCAGTGGTTTCATTTGTACCTGTGTCAATAAAAGAAAATCTTAGGTCCATCACACAATCCTAAAAGAAGTTTTTTTCTTTGATTTATTAAATATTTCAACGTTAAATGAATCAACCAATATTATTTTAATGATTCAACTAAGCTGCAACATATTTCTTTTGTTTTTTTATTTATTAAAAATAATTGAATCTAGATTTTGCTTGCAGGCAGTTGACGAGTGCTGCTGGTAGGTCTTACTTCTTTCCTTGTACTCTTTCACTTCTCTTTCATCTTGCTGTTTCCTCATAATTCACCCTGAGACCACCACATATGGTGGACAGGTTAAATTTCAAATGAAAGAAACCAACTAGAATATTTGAGTATGTTTGATGGTCTAGATGCACAGATAGAGGTTTTGTTGGGTTGGGGGTTTTTTTAGGGGTTGATCTGGGTTGTTTTATTTATTTGTTTATTTAGTCCATGGATCTTCGTGCTTTTTTTACAGAGTCAAATCATCCTACCCTGATGAAACTGGTTATGTAGATCAACGGCAGAGAGACATCGATAATGATTGGCAACAGCTGAAGGTAAGTAACCTTTGTTGGCTATATGCATTGAGATCCCTAACCCAAGAGGGATCAGTCAGTTTTCTTTGGCCTGAGAAACGGACACGTCTGGCTCAACGCTCATCTTAACAGGATTAACCCAGCTTGCAACCCTACCTATCAATGGTGCGGTACCTCATAAGAAAATCCTGAACATGCGCTCCGTAAATGCCCATCATTGAGAAAGGAGGGAGAGGTGGCTCCCAAAAAAGACACGATCGTGGGTAAACTGCTCCAAAAGTCTTTTACCGCTTTGTCACTAGGGGCGAATGGTAAATTTCACTGTGTAAGCTCACACCTCGCTGCTAAGGGTTCTCTTGGACGTCACAGCCTGAGCTCACAGCTTGGAGCTTACATCTTGGAGCTCACATCTGGGAGCTCACAGCTTGGAGCTCACAGCTTGGAGCTCACAACTTGAGCTCACAGCTTGGAGCTCACAGCTTGGAGCTCACAGCTTGGAGCTCACAGTTTGAAGCTCACAGCATGAAGTTCACAGCTTGAAGCTCACAGCTTGGAGCTCACAGCCTAGATCTCACAGCTTGGAGCTCACAGCTTGGAGCTCACAGCTTGGAGCTCACAGCTCACAGCTTGAGCTTACAGATTGGAGCTCACAGTCACAGCTTGGAGCTCACAGCTGGGAGCTCACATCTTTCACATGCTTTTGGTGATGTGATATGACTTTTATGTGTGGTGTACTTTTCATACACTACAAAATGAGCGGTTAAAAATTGGTTTTATAATACATTATTTATGTTGCTTAAGATACAATATAATCTAAGCTTCATATCCATCTTTTCTTGCTTACATGTTTATAAGCTTATGAAGTGTCTTTCAACTTAGAAATGGTTCAAAAGAACATGAGCTCAAAATTCAAGTGAAGATGAGCATCGTACTACATTTTCTTACTTATCTGGCTGCTTTATTTAAAATGGCTGGGTAGATGACATCTAATTTGTTGAAACCTGTGGCATTTTCTGTAAGCAATTTCATTCACAGCTGTAAAATGTAATGCGACTTTCTTTTCTTGTTTTCAGGATCAGTCAGGTTCAAGAAAAGATACACTGAGTGATGCAAACAATCAACAGCGTTTCAATGACGATGCAAAGGACTTGGTGAGTGCAACATAATTGAAATGGGTCATATAGAGACATCATTAATAAATTGGGATGAAAATTTATTACTCAGACAATATGAAATCATTATATATTTTTAAAGCTTTATAGGTAAGTTCAGCTTCAGATTCAATGTCCATGACGAGATTGAAAGATTTAACTTTATATTTGTGACTATATTTGAAAAGATACTTTTGCTGATTCTTATGCATTGGGCTTAATGTATACTGTGCCATAAAGGATCACAAAATAAAAGGGTGATCCACTTTTGTTTCGTTTTCGGAAACTCTTTTGATTTTAAGAGCTTTCTTGTAAATCTACAATGGCAACGTTAGTTATGATGTAGAAAGAATTTGAATGAAGATGGAAGCAACTGGTAACGTTAATTCATACAAATCATTTATCCTGACTTCATACTTCTGTCTGAGAAGGTTCACTTTGTTTAGTTTTTTTAATTCATCTATTATTTTTATGCTGTTTTCATCAAGTTCAAATGCGCTTTGAAACACATAATGTCTTTCTCTGATATCAGCTGTTATGGTCGAGTGGAGTCAAGAGAACTCTTGCGAGTGCTGAGCAACCACATGACATAAAAAGTGCCGAAGAAAAGCTGAAACAACATGAGGAAATTCATGAAGATATTGTTGCCCATAAAGACAAGTAAGAAACCTGAAAGTTGCTTCTTTTATTTATGCAAGGCAACGATGTATGCCTTGCAATAGTTGTTGATTTAATCATCTTGAATGTATTAAATAGATAGTTTTCGAAAATATATTTTAATATCTTTTGATTGTGTAGTATCTTTTACCTAAAACTTTACTTATATCATATGATGATATACATTTATACGAGGTGCTGTACCTGAACCGTAGTGTTGTGAGCTCGTAATCACGACGACACTGGTTCAAGCCCCACGGCTGGCACAGGTGGGGAGTTTTCACAATGTTGTACTTTTAGGAAAGGTACTTCACTCTACTGTCCTCACCTGACTCAGATGTGAACGAGTACCCAGCTATAGGTAGAGAAACCTTGTGAGAGCGTTAGTGCGTAAAGTCTAACAGGTGTGTGTACTGTATGCTCCTCTGAGGAGTTGAGAAGGACTTTGAATGAAATGGTCCGCTGGGGGATAAATGATGTACAGTCGGTGAGTTTGCATTTGTGCGGGTATACAGACTATAATTCTATCTTTATATTTATATCTTCTTCATAATTTTTTAGTTAATATTTCGAAATATTTAGATTTGAACAAATGAGTTGAATTTGATGTTTCCTCAGAATGAAATCCACCTGTGCTCTGGGAAGAGAGATTGTATTCAAAAATCCCAAAGCTGTTGGAGTGAAAGACAAAGTGAAGAAATTAGAAGATGAGGAGAAAACAATTGACAAGATGTGGGCAAACAGACAGAAACAACTCCAAGATGCCTATGATCTTCAGGTATCTCTCCCTTCACTCGGTTTCACTTTAATAGCGGTTTCACTGTAATAGCATTATCAATTGTAAATTTTGAAGAATGTGTAGTAGATTGACCTTGTTTGAAAAAGATTTAATTTTTCCATGTAATCATATATTTTGATGAATTCAGCCAGGCAGAATCATGTAACCAGAATGCTGTTTTATAATGAATGATTTTGTATATGTTAATTTCATGCAAAAATGTGTTTTCCGTTTTCAGATTTTCAACCGTGAGGCAGATCAAATAGATGCCGTTACAAGCAGCCATGAGGCCTTTCTCGACTTTGATGATATGGGGGTGCGTATGTTTGTCATATTTTCGTGTGATAGATATGAGAAATATGTGTAATTGCAATAATTTTTATTTGTTATTGACATTACTCTTGGCTGATTTCAACTATGGTCTTGATTTTGATATTTAAAGGATATTAATCACGGCGTAATTTTTGGACTTAGTTTATTTCATGGTTGGTTCAAGTTTTTCTTAATGTATCTCAATGTTTATAATTTGACTATAATTATTGTTGTAGAGAGACATCACAAATGAGAAGTTCTATCCCAATTTGTTAATTGTATAATTCACATGTCACGTTGATGGAGCAGTTGATCACAGAATTTGTTTTGAATACGTACTGATCATGTAATAATTAAGTAATGTAAGCTTATTTTTTCATATAAATTGTTACATTAAATCAATGAGATAGTTTTTACATCTTAAAATTCACATCTTCTTATATTGATTTTATCACAGAGCACCGTTGATGATGTTGAAGGACTTTTCCGACGTCATGAAGACTTTGAAAAAAGCTTCAAGCACAAGACGATAAAGTGAAAGCTTTCAATGATCTGGCCGATAAACTTGTGGCTGAAAACCACCCAGACAGTGAAAAGTATGAATATTACAGATTATTTCACTGTGTATTATAAAGAAAATTGCAGGTTTTTTCCTTAAATGAATATGAAAATGTCATCTAGTTTCTAAGTCTTTCTATGCTGTATATGCATATTTTTAAAGAAAGTTACTTTCATGTCTTCTACTAACCATACTCTATTAAAAGAATGCTTCACTTGAGGCAATTGGAACAGATCTCTTTTCTTTTAGTTTTATTTAAATGGCTATGTGACACTTTAAATGGAATATTAAATTTATTCACAACAGTATTAATAAAAGAAGACAGGCAGTCTTGGAACGTCGCCAGAAAGCAAAAGACCGAGCTGCTGAAAGGCATCAAGCTCTTCTTGCGTCAGAATCATTCCAGAAATTCAAAAGAAATGCTAATGAGGCAAGCTTTGTTTTATTCCTTCGTCTTGTTCAATTTTTATTTCTTATGATTGAAAAGGGAGTGAGGGAGGGGATCGTAGTTTGTTTGGAGGGGGGGGTTGTTGTTTTACTTTGGGTTTTTTTTACCTTTTATGAAAAAATGACTGTTGTATTTTGAGACATATTTTGAAAATGAAATTGGAATTAAGTAGGACTATGGTAACAATGGTATTTGCATGAATCCAAGTTTAACAATGCTGGTAATAAATATAATTATGCTGCTTCTGTTATAGAGATATCTGAAAGATGATAAAGTTTATTGCTGAAAGATAATAAAATGCTGTCTCTCAAGTCCCCTTGTTAATTTTGCTCATGGAAAATAGATTAAAAGCAACATGTAATATTTGCATAATACACATACAATTTATTGTTTGCATATTTGCAACAAGCAAATTTGTCTACTTTGCATTCATCATATTTCTTTTGGCAGGATTGGTTAGAAAATGTTGTATAGTAAGGTGAAGGGTGTATATTAAACATGGGATAATGCAAAGCCAGCGTGATAACGAAAAGCTGAAATGCTGATACAAAAATACACAACCTAAAAGATTTCATTCCCCATTTCGCTTGATTCTCATTTTGTTAAATCTCATCCATGTATATACAGTTATCAGACTGGATGAAAGAAAAGCTGAAATGCTGATACAAAAATACACAACCTAAAAGTTTCATTCCCCATTTCGCTTGATTCTCATTTTGTTAAATCTCATCCATGTATATACAGTTATCAGACTGGATGAAAGAAAAGCTGAAAACTGCAACAGATGAATCTTACAGGGATCTCAGCAATCTTCAGGCCAAACTACAGAAACATGCTGCCTTTGAAGCAGAACTCAAAGCCAATAATGAGCGTCTGAAAGGTATCAATAATGTAAGTATATTACATATTATGAAGGCCTAAAAAATTTCAGCCCAATTGTATTGCCTTTGAGATATATCGTATTTTTGAAATGTTGTAAACTCAAAATTGTAAATCCGAAATATATATTACTTACTTATTTTTGTCATTTAGAGCTGCTGTTAAAAAAAACAAAAGTTTAAAGTTAACAGAAGGTACAAACATTTTTCCGTTCATACATGTCTAGGATGAAAGCATGGCATGAACACTCCAAATTCATTAGAATATGTTTCATGGTTGATATTTATTATTTGCATGTAGACTGGTGACAAGCTTATTGCTGACAAACATCCCAAGTCTGGAGAAGTAAGGCGTATCAAGGATCAATTGAAGAAACAATGGACACAGCTGAATGACAAAGCCCAAGATAAGGAAACAAGCTCAGAGACGCCTCAGCACAGTACACACTCAACCGTGCTTTGGATGATGCTCAGGTTTGGTGTTCATTTTAAATGAAATTTGATTTCAGTGACATAGCTATGGCATTTTGTTTCATCATTTGTTGCAAACCTTTTAAACACCTATTATGTAAAGTTATGATTGGAATTGGGTAAAATTTCTTGAGTTATTGTAGCCCTCTTGTTAAAGGTTTTCTCTTTGTAGAGATCGTTTCGGCATGTTAATAGAGAAATAAAGACTAAATAAAGAGATGACCTAAAAGGATTTGGAGTAAAGATATAAAAAAAGAAGCACTAAGGGAAAAGTATTAATCCTTCAAATAGTACGAGGTGAGGGTAAAGTGAAAAACAAGGATGTTCTTTGCTGTAGAAAAGAATAGAGCCTTATACAAATTATTTATATGCGGGTGTTATTCTCAAATAGAATTTTAATAATTAATACATGTATATTAGAATATGATGTATGAATCTGGAACTATTTTCAATTAAAGACATAAATAAATCCATCTGAAATTAATTGTTTATTCAAAACAGACCAAATTGGATGAAATGGAAAAATCTGTGGGAAACCCCGACCTTGGATCAGATCTTCGTGGTGTGAAGACTCTCTTGAAGAAACACCAGGTGAGATGTTGCTTTGAGGATGTTACAAGTTTAGAATGTTTCCTTAATTTCTATCATTATGACAGGGACAACCAAAATGTACAAATTCTGTAATGATTAAAGTAAATTAATGTTCTCATTCATTATCAGATTTATGTAAAGTAGGCAAAGAAAGATTTTTGTTGTAGAAAGATTTGGAGAATGATGCAATTTCAATTCAGTGACAAGGGAATAAGATATCATTTTATTCCCAGGGGCTCTTTCTTGAAAATGAAGACACAAATGGAATTGTCAATTTTTTCTTCGCCTTTCCTTTTAGTGAATTTCAAGCTGTCCCAAACTTTATATGTACATGTTTGCTTGTGTGTGACAGAATCTTGAGACTGACTTGGCAGCATTGTCAGACACCATTCAAAGCATCACTAATCAAGGCAAAGAGATGGCCGATGCTGGTCATTTCAATTCAGAAAGCATCAGGAAGGCTGTGGACGATTTTAACAACAGGTAAAGAATAAGAATTTTGCGAATTCTCTTGAAATCTGATATATATATATATATATAAGGTGATGCCACAAGACCAGGACTTACGAAATGTTAAAAATGCATCGTTCTATTTCCATTCTTGGAGTTTTTAATCATTAAAGCAAAAGATGAAATATGTAGGATATACATATCATAATTTGGATTGATAAAAATAATCAAAATATCTTTCAGCGTAAAATCAACTATTTTGAGGAGTTAAAAATCTGGGTCATCTTCACACGTGTCAAAAATGGGTCAATTTAACGATCATCATTATTGTTCATCAGTCTTTGGTATTATCATTTTTGTAGATGGATTTTTGATGCAAAATGTCGGTAGGTCAGTCTTTTTACAGAAAACGACATTGGATAGAACAGTTTAGATAGTCAATATGTCAGTTGTGATGCGTTTTGTCCACTTGCTATGTCATTTACGACTCTTGACACAATGTCCTCCTTTCAATCAAAGAAAAAAACTTGATCTGGGCAGTTTACGGAATCTTTATATTCCTTAAACTAGAATTGGCAGTTGTAAATCTTTCTTTGGAGCCGAGTATTGCTGACAAATTCGTGCTTGGTATAATTTTTGTCCGATCGTCACGACTGACATACATGGTAATTGACGGAATGCGACTTCGTAATAAAACAGTATAAATTTAAAACCAAAGTTCAATGCAATTAGTTGCTAAAAAGCATGGGGGATGACTATATACTACTGAGGAGATGGGAATATAGAAAATTGAAACAACTTTGTCCTCTGGTCAAAAAGCGTTAGACTGACTGAAGATGACCTAAAAACAGTGGAAGTTGACCGTTCATAAGACTTTGGCTAAAAGATCGAATTATGTGGGAAAATCGATTTATGATGTGATTTGGGATTTCATGGTGATATAAGAGGAAACAGCAAGATGAAAGAATAATGAAAGAGAGGAAGTAAAGAAGTAAGACCTACCACTACCGGTAGCCCTTTCCAAAACCCACAGTTGGTTTGAAGTCTCAGATAAGTTCAAATCAAAGTAGCTTCACTTTCTAAGACCAAGCCCCAAACCTTCTTCTACTACCAAGAGCATGTTGATAGTACTATAATAATATTAAACAGGCGACCTTGAAAGAAAAATCAATACTCCTGTAGTGGTAGTGGGGTGTAGTGGGAGGACAGATAATATTATTAATATAATGAAGATAGAAAACACTCATATCCCAACTCAATGGACTTACCATACTACATGTGTCCTTGTATTGTATGTCACTGTGTGTATGTGTGTGTATGCGAAAGGAGGAAAGAGAGAGACAGAGAGAGAGATAGTGAGTTTCTGAAGAAAAGTGCAATATCTCTCTCTCTCTCTCTCTCTCTCTCTCTCTCTCTCTCTCTCTCTCTCTCTCTCTCTCTCTCTCTCTCTCTCTCTCTCTCTCTCTCTCTCTCTCTCTCTCTCTCTCTCTCTCTCTCTCTCTCTCTCTCTCTCTCTCTCTCTCTCTCTCTCTCTCTCTCTCTCTCTCTCTCTCTCCTCTCTCTCTCTCTCCCTCTCCTCTCCCTCCCTCCCCTCTCTCCCTCTCTCCCTCTCCCTCTCTCCCTCTCTCTCTCTCTCTCTCTCTCTCTCTCTCTCTCTCTCTCTCTCACACACACACACACTCACACACACACACACACACACACATTCACACACACACACATGCATAGATATATATATCACAACAGACATTTTGAAGGTGACTCAGAAAAGTTCTAATATTTCAGCACACATGTAAAAAATTATCTCCTGGTACACATTACAACATTTCTTAGTCACATAGGCACATTAGAAACAGAGATTCACAGTAGTACTTTCAATTTCAAAAACAGCCTTCTTACAAAACTTCAGACCAGCAACTTTTTGTCACTGCCTATTTTCTAATAGGAATTTTCTTCATTAGAATTGTTTTGATTAAAAAAGTAATTGCATTTCGACTTTTGGGAACTATTTTCAACCGATAATTTAACAATGAAAGCAAAATTTAGCAAGGTGATTTAATCCTATATTAGTGTTCTCACTCAAAAACAATGATGAATAAATCAACAGATTTGAAAAACTCAAGCCTGCAGTGGAAAATCGAAAGAACAAATTGGAAGAATCTCTCCAGTATCACCAATTTGTATTTGACACGGATTCTGAAATCCAGTGGGTAAAAGAGCATTTACCGGCGGCAGCATCCACAGACTACGGCAAGAATCTCATAGACGTTCAAAAGCTTCATAAAAAACATCAGGTAATACCATTACTGTCGTGGAGCATTATGCAGTCAAACAATTTTCCAATCTGGCCCAAAACAACTAGGTTATTTGTCAGCTAAAATTTGGAATGATTTCTGAACTTATTACTTCTTTCCTTATCTTCATGAAAGTGGAAAAATATTGTTAAATGACTAAATTTTTTTTATAGAAATGAATGTGCAAATCATAGTAAAAGAATGTCAAAATACTCAATTGTTATCAAATAAGAATGGGACTAGCAGAAAGATAAACTTAAAAGCTTAAAGTTTAAAATTGAATCATGACTGTTTAGGTCCTTTTTTATCCATGTGCTATTTGAGTAGTATAAGAGAGCTCTCTTTTTTTTTTTTGAGGAAAAGAAACAATAGAGTAAGTGTATATCCTTGTCAATTTTTGTCATGGCCAATGAATATCTTTGCAGGACCTTGATCGAGAAATTCATGGGCACCAAGGAGCTATTGACAAAATGCTGGGTGAAGGAGATCGTCTCGTCTCCCAACATCACATGTATTCCAAGGCCATCAGGGACAAGAACCAGGAGCTCCAAGTGTCATGGGATGACTTACTGAAAAGATCAAAGAACAGAAAGAAAAACTTGGAAATTTCTCTACAGACTCAAAAAGTAAGGTTTTACTCTCATTCTTCAAGTTGAATTTTTGTGTCATCATCAGAAACTCACTTTTGATTTCATAGTACTTTGTCTGTCTTTTTTTTTTATTGAAATTGTACATTTGTTATTTCATTGACAATTTGAATTGTAGAGCATGTATTATAGCCACTAGGATGCGAAGAATTTTGTTTTGATAACAATTTTTAAATATTAGGTAAGTTTAGTGATGTTTTTTTTAAAGCTGTATATTATGGTTTGTTGGCAAGTTTGTTGATCAAGAAAATAGGTATGTGTATTTGAAAACACTCAAAAATGTAGATGAAACTTAGTATCATGTTGATTTTTTACATTGAATGTTAAGTTGTATTTTTTAACAAAAAATTCAACAATGAAATTCCTAATATCTTACTCTAGTACCTGTCTGAAGTTGCTGAAGTCGAAGCGTGGATCAATGACAAAATGGCTTTAGTAACCAGTGAGGACTTTGGTAAAGATGAAAATGCCGCAGTCAAGCTTCTCGCTAAAAACAATGTGAGTAGTTTTGTTTGTAAATATTAAGTACTGAGATGTAATATTTTCCTCAAAACTTAATTTTTTCCCTCTTTTCATATTATATGAAGAGAAAAATTGCTGCTGAAAAGTTAATATTCTTAATTGCTTCAGGTAATTTTCATCTCATTCATTCCTCCATAGGTTCTTGAGACTGACATTCAAACATATCAGGCAATTGTCAACACACTTGCCAAGGAGTCCAATGCACTGTTCAAACTGGGTTGCCCTGACCCCCAGGCTTTGAGAAAAGCTCAGGTAAACTTGCTCTTTACTAAACTGCATGCTACTTCAATAAGGAGTGCCTTAAAGTTGATGAAATTTGAAGGTGATGTCTTCGTTCTTTTATAATTTTGAAATTTGATTGAAAACGATATTATAACGATGTAAATTTTTTTAACTTCTTTTTTGTTGGATTCTTCTAGGATCAGCTGCAAGACAATCTGAATAAGCTGAAAAAGTTGGCCGCCGAGAGGGGACGAAATCTGGAAAGATCAAAACGCCTTCATGCCTATATGAGAGATGCAGATGAGTTTGAGGCTTGGATTCAGGAACAAATGCAGAGTGCATCGTCTGAAGAATACGGCCAGGATTATGAGCATCTTGAGGTAACATTTATTTTAAACCACATACTAAAAAATTGTTGCCACCTTCTGTAATAAAGGAGAAATCAAAATCAATTTATGCATGAAGAAAAATATTGGTTGTTTCAAATAACCCTTCAATGCAATGCTTTATGATCATTGATGAGATAATCTTCTGTCTCCGCTGAAGATTGTGTCAAAGTTTACACTAATTAGGTTGTAAGTAATAAACAAATGTGAATATATCTCCCCAACAGATCCTAAGAAGTAAGTTTGATGAATTCAAACGTAAGATTGAGGAGGATCTGAACGATTCAACCAATGTGAACGACTGGCAAAATACCTCACAGATGAAAGGGGCCCACATACAGCAGAAGTTAATGAAAGACAAGAAAAAGTTAGGTACGGAAGCAATCACATGGATTATCTTAGCGTATCAGTGTTTTCTTTCAAAATGATACTCTTTCCACTGCATTGATTCTTTTCACATACTACACATTCCATACAGGTGATTTTTAGTATCTTCAAGAGTTTTAAGACATTTTTTTTTACTTTGATAAATAAAAACCACCAATATAGATTCTATTTAGTTTATATCATTTCATTATATTCGTAGCTGCCAACCAGTATGTAAACACAAACATATTTAGTTCGTTTTTTTGGCTTTCAGTCCGTAGGTCTGTATTTTCCTTGAAAAGTGAGTATTATGAGGGTTATCTGTAATTTTTGTTTAAAGAAACCCCAAATCAACAGCAAAGATTCGGAGAGATATGGGTGAAAGTCCAGAGATGCCATTCTGATTTCTCAAAACTATCAGCTGTCTTTTTTTTGTTAATTGTCAACGGGGGTTAATTCGAGTTAAATTATCAATGTTTTCTGGAATATAACGGGGCAACATTCAGGTTAGATTTAGTTCTCCCAGTTAGAGTCTGTTTTTTATTTGAACAAGTTGGAAGCTATACATTATTAATTTATAGTATTTTTTTTTATGTAAATCATTTTCATTGATTCTGTTTCCTACCTCCACAGAGAATCTTGGAATATTTTGCTTGAGACAATAGACAACAGAAACCAAAAGCTTCATGGTGCTGGTGAAATCCACAGATTCAACAGAGATGTTGAAGATGCCCTTTCCAGAATACAGGTATCATTTCAAAGACTTCCATATTATTTTTCTTCCTTATCCATTGCTATGCACTTTTTCTTAATCTTTGAGATTTCATAGGGAAAGGAAGGGAGAGAGGGGAGGGGGAGGACCAGAATAGAATTATGATAATTTATTACAGATCAATGCAGAGAATAACAAGAATGAGAAATACTTAATTTGTATGGAACCACAATTATGCATCATTTATGAAATCCCAGGTCAAATGCATGACTAGTTTAGAAATACACTTCAACATGATTGCACTGAGGCCATAGTAGGAAAATGCCTACAATATTGCACAAACACCTTATAATATTTGACAGATTGATTTTAGCTGTCTCACTTTATATAGTTTATCTAACTTTATGTCCTTGTTTTGTACAATAAGAAAATTTCAGGATATAAATTTATGTTGTTGATAAGTCAAACTATTCTAATAATGAATAATTTTTTTTAACAAATTAAACACAGGACCAAGACCCAAATCCAATCAAACTTAGTGTCAATTTCAAAACAGTGAATTTTTTTTCTTTTTTTTATCTCCAGGAGAAGAGCTCAAGTATTCCAGATGACTTGGGAAGAGACTATAACACAACCTTGACATATCTGAAAAAGCATGAAGCTTTTGAGAATGAACTTGTTGCTCTGGAAGGACAGGTATAAATCACATGTTTTCGTTATACATAAACCATCCCTCAATTTTCTCTGCCAAATTTTATTTATCATCAGTGTAGAACATGAAAAGGCCTGGATTGATTTGGGATAAGATTGGTACTAAATACCCAAAAAGAAATCCAGATTTTTAATGTAATAGTGTTTTTTCCCCCTAATATTTGATAGTTACATAAAGATCATTTTCACACATTTTTCCATAGAAGGAGAGAAAAAACAAAATACCATATATTTCATATTTGTTTTCATTATATTACTTTCATAATACCATCATGTCATCTTGTTTTAATTTCCAACCAGCTTCAAGTTTTAATTGATGATTCAAATCGCCTACAAGAAGCTTACCCTGGTGACAATGCTGAGCAAATATCTCAACTTCAAACTGCTGTTGAGGAAGACTGGAGTGAACTCCAAAACAAAACTGATCTGAGAAAGGCCAATCTCCTGGCAGCTGCTGACCTTCACAAATTCAATGCTAGTGTAAGTCCTTGTGACTGTTTTGAAGCCTTCATATCCTTCACAAATTCAATGCTAGTGTAAGCCATTGTCGCTGTTTTGAAGCCTTCATTTCTTCTTCACAAATTCAATGTCACTTGTGACTGTTTTGAAGAATCATTCACAAATTCAATGCTAGTGTAAGCCACTGTGACTATTTTGAAGCCTTCATATCCTTCACAAATTCAATGCTAGTGTAAGCAATTGACAGTGTTTTGAAGTCTTTGTTTCCTTCCTTAAAATTTGTATCAACATTTTAAAAGAAAAAAGAAATTAATATGAATCATGTAAAAATTGAATGTAGCAGACACAATTTATTCTACTGCTTATTGCTAAAATCTAATGGTGTTTCAAACGTACATCAACAATTTTTCATGGTCTCAAAAATTAGAATCTAATTATTTACAAGTTTTACTTCATAGAAAGCCATACACTTTTTTCTTCTTGTCCTGCATTTTGTAGGACTCCTTGTAATAATATCATTGAAGAAGGCAATTTACTTTCAAACTATTGAATGGAAATCTTACAGGTGAGGGATTTACTTGATTGGGCAAAGCAGACTGAGAGGGAAATGAAAATGGATTACAGTGTGAGAGATGTCAATGGAGCTGAGGTTTTGAGACAGAGACATGAAGAAATCCGGGCTGAAATTGAAGCAAGACAAGATACTTTTGACTCCGTGATAGAAACAGGGGAAATTCTGATACAAAATGAGCACTATGCTAAAAATGAGGTAATTCATGTGTTTCATGCTATTTTCAGCTTAATTTTAATAGGTTCAACCTTCATTTAATTCCCCCCCTTAGTCATATTATGTATGAAAAACTAAGATTGAAAGATATAACAATCAAAATCAATTCTATTCTACAAAGATGAAAAGAATTTCAAAACACAACTAATGAACCCATTGCTTACCTTTGTGTGGGTTATGGGATTTTTTGTTCTCTTCCCCACCCCACCCCACCCCCACCCCCCCCACCCCACCCCTTTCACCTCATTAAGTCTGTTGTCAGTGAGAAAGGAAATGGGATGAAACAATTATATCAGTTTAAAAAAGCATTTTCCAGATCTGTAGGGTACATAGTAGTCTAGACATGAAAAGTGAAATTTTACCCTTGCATAAGAGCTTTCATTTTCTCCTACTGACATAGTATAAGAGATGAATTTGTATACAAATAAAATAAATTTACTTAAGAATTCATTGTGAGCGCTGTTCTGTACCGTTATATTAAACTTTAGATTGAAGACTTTAGGTTAGTTTTTGATTAATTTTGTTTTCTTGACACAATTTCCACAAGGTTTCTGCGAAAGTGAAACAGGTTGAAAATGCAAGAGAACAGCTTCAAAAGCTGTGGCAAGAAAGAAAAGATCTGTATGACCAAGTTTATGATCTCAACATTTTCTTAAGGGATGCAGAGCTTCTCAATAGGACAAGCAGTTCTCAAGAGGTAAGTCCTCTAAACATTAATATATTATCTTTATGCTAATGTTTACTTTGTCTTAAGATGTCACTATGACACTTGGTAGAAAAAAGTGTCTAGAAACTTGATCATTATCCTGAAAAACAATTTTTGTTCATTTTTCATTTTATTTATTTGTCCATTTCAGGCCTACTTGAACAGCCCTGATTTCGGAGAGTGCAGAGCAAGTTGATTTGCTTACAAGAAAACATGAGGCATTTGAGAAAGTCCTAGATTCTCAAAATGAGAAGGTAGAAAAGTATACCTTTTGAGAGTGAATAGATTTTTAAAAAATGTAAATTAGACTATGCAAACTATTCTTTTTTTTAGTAGTCAAATAATGAAAATTCTCTCATGAAATGTTTAAGGCATTTTAAAACTTCTTTTGCCATCCTATCCCATCTTTTTTGTAGTGCATTAGAGTAGACATAATGTTTCTTCTTTTGTGAACTGCAATTACGTAATAGGAGAGTTTAATATTTAGTTGGGTTTTTTTTATTTGTTTTATGTGTTTCATCCGTTCAGACCATTAGTATGAGTTTCTTAGTTTTCATTCAAAAGTGACATATTGTAGTACATTGCTTGGAAAGAAAAATGTGTATGTGTGAATTGAACTGTCTCTATTTCTTTTAAAACAAGTTTTAAAAAATTTTTTATTACTTGTGACTACCGTACATACAATAAAGTGCATAGGGTCAAAGATTCTAAAGTTCTTTTCATGAGTCCTCTTTTTTTTTCTATGTTCTTTACAAAGTTGAATGGAATTATGAATCATGGCAAGCAGTTAGTGGAAACTGAACATTTTGAGGCCCAAAACGTCAAACAGACAATGGCTGCCATTTCAAACAGGTGAGAATCTTCCTTCATTTTTTTTTTTTTTTCTTCTTCAATCTTTTATTCTTCATATTTCTTTGTATTATAACAATAGAAGACAAAAATGTATGTGTACAATGTATACTTTTACTAAATTTTAAAACAAATTTGTGCATTTTACTTTTTATTTAGCAGACCGTAGTACAGATATGATAAGTAATAATGAATTCATAACTTTGGGCAATAATGTCTCTATAGTCTCTAACAAGTCAATATCTTATGAGATTATATTGCTCTTCTTTCTTTCTTTATAGACGTAAGAATATACAAGACCAGTCTCAATTCCGTAAGAGAAATCTTGAGAGTCCGGGCTTTACCAGCAGTTTCAAAGAGATGCTGTAGAGGTACGAATTTTTTATTTCAAATCTTTTAATTCCACAACGATAAAAACGTTTTTTAAATTTGTGAAAGATGATTGAGGTTGTTTTAGAAAAAAGTCTACCGCTTGTACAGTTCCTCATGCTGTTTTTTTCCTAGTTCTATCATAAGATTCATTCATGATGTGCCATATCTTTAAAAAAAAAAAAACCCACAATTCTTCACTCTTGACATTTGCCCAGTTAAACATGGAGAGAAAAGAGAGAGAATGACTTGTGAAGATACATTAACTTTTTGAGTTTTAAGTTACAAAAAGTTTTCATCAAAATGGAATATTGTTCATAGATATTTATATATAATTTTACTACTTTTCAGATAGAAGAAGTTGAATGGCATTATTCTTAGTTCATTCTTTTGGGGGTTTTTTTTTTTTTTACTTACTGATGTCAATTTTTGCCCTGTTTCTGAATCCATAACAACCTAATGTACCATCGTCTTATCTCATTCTAAGACTGAAGGATGGATTGATGACAAGTTGAAAGTTGCATATGAAGACGACTTCAAAGATGTGACCGACTTGTATGATAAGATGAAGAAACTGCAAAAACACCAAGCTTTCCATGGAGAAATTGTTGCCAACACAGACAGGATTAACAATATCAAACAGGTTTGTATTTCTGTATTATGTCTGACACTTTTTGAGTGACTGATGAAATATATAATTGACCTGAAAATCTCAACCAAAGATGTACACAGTAGACACTCAACTCACAAGCATAAAAAAAAAAATGGTGAAAAAAGAAATGGAGAACAGAAAGAAGAAATCTCAATATTATCGTGTCAATACCTTAAGAAATTTTTAAAAACGTACGATGTATCACTCAATAATGAAAAATTATTGATAAAGTAAGTGATTTTATAATTCATTCTTCATGCATGTATTCCATGTCATATCAAAGCAAGATTGATACATTGTCTATAAGATTTTTGTGACATGAAAATGCGGTTACTTCCATTTTCCATAAGACTGTGCCATATGAAACGATAAATGTTTATTCTTTTTCCAGCTTGGAGACAAGCTTTTGAAAAGAGCCACCCAGCTTCAAATAACATTAAAATGAGTCTGCAGCGCATCACAAGCAAATGGAATGAACTATTGCAAGCATCAGCTAACAGAGGCAAAGGCCTGGAGGAAGCCAAAGAAATCTTGGAATTTATGGAACAAGTTGACAAAGTCATTCAGTGGATTAGGGAAAAGGTACAGATAAGTTATGTTGTCCGAAAAATAAAAAAACTGATAATTTAATACAGTGAACAGAACATAAACAAAAATAAGTGAAACGGCGTGTTCTTAAACAGTCTGTAAAGAATGTTGGTCTGAAGAATGCAAGTTTGTAAAGTTACAAACTAAAGGATGGATATGCCATATGAGGCTGCTGAGGCCTGCATACTCCGCTGAAAAGAAAATATTGCCTCAACAATAATAGTGCTGCATGAAGCATTTTGACTAAAGCAGCCAAGGCAAAGTTGTTTAAATTCCTTGTATCCAGGATTTAGTAAAATACATGGTTATATCGACGATGAAAGTCGCAAACCGTGTACGTCCAATTTTGGATGTTTCGAGAAAATCAAAGAAAATGATGTTGTGCATTCAATCTATTTTCACAGACATGCACGATTTGCAAGTGTCAAAAACTAGACCCAATAGGGATACACAGATTGCTCATATGGTTATTATATGGGTTTCTATTACTTCTTGTGCCACGGAATCCTAACTAGATGAAGCATAGGGGCTTTCTAATGTAAAGTGAGAAAAAAATGTGTTACTAATTTTGGACTTGAACGGTTTGTGACTTACATCGTCTTTATAGAAGAGTGGCTCATTCTTTTGCTGCATGCCTATCCTTTGAGAAAATAAATAGTCGAAAAAGTAATGAATTCAAGGGTTGTTGTTTTTGTTGTTTTTGTTTTATCTCTATTATTTTCATTTTAACCATTTATTGTGTAAACATTTTCTTTGCTTAGAAATTGATGACCTTCAACTGTTTGTTTTCTACCTCTTCTAAAAATGAAAACGTATTTCTGCCTTTCCACTTTACAGAAAAGTCTGGTTCAACAAAATGACTTGGGAAAAGATTATGAGCATTGCCTAGAGCTTCAGAAGAAGGCCAATGATCTGGAATCTGCTGTAAGTCAAAGAGTTTCCTAAAAAATCATTATAATTCAAGGATTACATCCCCCCTCCCCTCTTTTCTTCCTGTCCGTAATCCATTTGTGATGCTCAATTTTTTGCTCATATCATTTTAATCTTCTTTGTCTTTCAGTCAACTCTTAGTTCTTAAAATTTGTTCACATTTCATCTTTTAGTGTACGTTCTATTTTTAGATATGTCATATTACATTTTTTTTTCTATTTCATTCATTAAGTTTTTTACACATGAAGTGGATAGTTGGCGGGTGCTGTAATACTGTAATTCCTCAGCGTCAACGTCACAGAATTTACTGAAAATGAAAGTTTGCTTTTATCTGAGCAGGGCATCACTGTTGATGAAAAGCGAATAAAATCAATCAATGCACTGGCTGACAGATTGATCTCTCAAGGCAGAACGGACATAAAGCAAGTGAAGGAGAGAAGAGCTAATATGAACCAAAAGTAAGTTGTCATTCATAAACTCTACATGAAATTGTTGATGAATTTTTTTATTTCTTCTTTGCAATATGGATAAATTTCCTTTTAATTTAGCAAAAGATGGTTTTCATTTTTCTGTCTCATTTGCATTGTTTTGTATCCAGCATGGTTTTTGACATTAAGATACTTGAACATGAAGAAAATCTTATCTGTGAAGTATTTAAGTTTTACTTATGTTGATGAAATGAATGGAGTTTTTGTAGTTAAAGATATATGATATGTGAAAGAAACTGCTTTTACATCTGACTTTGTCAATTTTTTATTTAGGAATGATAAAGGTGACACAGATCTTGAAATTCATTGTTATAATGACTTATTTATTAACAAAATTTTCAAATTAATTTAATTGCCATCAGATGGGAAAGTCTTCAAGGTTCTTTGACTGACTACAAAGCTCGACTGGCCGCTGCATTGAAATTCACGCCTTTAAACGTGACGTCGATGACATAAACGACCGCATTGAAGAAAAGTCTAAACTCTTGTCCGTCGAGGACCTTGGCAAAGATCTACAAGCTGTGCAAGCTCTCCAAAGAAAGCAAGAAGAAGTTGAAAGGGACATGACAGCCCTTCAAAACCAGCTTGAGGTGAAATATTTCCCGTATTCTTCCTAGTTTAAAAGTTTCTTTAAGGCCAGTATTCTTGTCCCAGTTTCTGTAGTGAAAATTTATATAATCACTTCCTGGACAGGATAGTCTGACACAGGCTTTTTACTCCCAAGCTAGTAAGCACCTGCCAGTGGGAAAAATGCGTGTTATGTGTCTTTCCCAAGTGTTTTTCATCGGGCCTCAGATCCGATCCAGGAGCCTAACCACTCAGGCACCGATGTTACCTTCCCATGCCTTAATAACCCCCCTCCCCTCCCTCCCTCTCTTAAACCAATCCTCACTCACTCCCATACCAGTATCAACTTTTACTAACCATACAGCCTTGCACACCGCACAACATAGGATGTTATTAACATAGATCTAGATACAGCAATAGATTAGTTTAAAGAGAAAAAATTCATTTGAAAATACACCAAATAAAACAAGAATCGGTCAAAGTTGTAATCGTAATTAATGTATCCTATTAAATTCGACATGCAATATGCAAAGTTTTGGCGTGGCAGATGATAGGGATCACTAGCATTCATCACTGAGCGAGGCAAAAGTTGTAGGCATAATGTAATGATTTGGCTTTCATAGATTTCTATGATATTTTTTTATCCTTAATAAATGCCCACCCCCCTTGCATTTTCACAATCACACCACCTGGGTTTTTATAATAATGAGCATATTTCTATAGCAGTCAGTCTCCCAACGAATGGGGCAGGTGGTTGGCAGGCACTGCTTGTAGGGCCTACTTCTTTCCTATAACTCGTTCATTTCTCTTATATTTTGCCGTTTTCTCTTTATTCCCCCTGAGATCGCCACAATGGTGGACAGGGTAAATTTCAAGTAAAACAAAGCCCAGGAAATGGGAAGAGGATAAAGTATTTTACTCCTAGTCTCCAACCCATTGCATCATAATTTAAAAACGTATGTGTACCTTTTTTTTTTTTAATGTGAACCGCCATCTTTCATTTAGTATGTGAATTATTTGATATATTTTATTATTTATTTATACCCATAGGTATTTTATGGTCATATTCACGAGGCGACTAAATGAATTTTATTTTTTTTATCAGAAAATTGAGAACCAAGCAGGCAAACTGTGTCACAAGTATAAAGACAGAGCTGAAGAGATTGAGCTGAAAAAGCAAGAAGCCGAAGACAACTGGGAGCAGTTAGAGGATCTGTCAGATGCAAGGTATGGCAACATTTTTTTGTCAGTTTTTACATTTTGCTGTCATTTGTTTTTCTTTCTGTTGATCTGATATGTGTAAAAAATCAAATTCCTTCAAGGCCATTATGTCCCATTGAACTGGAACTGATCCCCAAATTCTATGCCATGAAGCGAAGCAGGTTTCGATAATCACCTCCTGGACAGGACACTACATAGTCTGATGCAGGTTTTCACTCCCAAGCTGGTGCTTGTACCCATTTGCACCTGGTTCGAGTGGGGATTAATGTGTGTAAGTGTCTTTTCCAAGGAACACAATGTCAGATTTAGCTTTTCTAGGATTCGAACTCTGGACCCCATGGTCTCAAGTCCCGACAGCCTTACTACTCAGGCCACCAACGTATCTCTGATATGTTTGATATAAGATAAAGTGAATACCTTTCTACTAAAAATGTAAATGTTATTCCCTCAGTTAGACAAGTAAACCATTTTCTGTCATTCTTTAGTCATGAAATTAATGTATACAGGTACAATGAATGCTTTTTTTTTTTACAATGGTATTATTGTTTTAATGAAAGAATTCTATTTTCATCAACAGGAAAGCCAAGCTGGCTGAATCATACCAGCTTCAAAAATTCTTGACTGAAGCAAAGGAACTGGTACGTTTCTCTACTCAAAATACTGCTTCATAGTATATTTTTTTTTGGGGGGGACATAGGTGGCAATGAGGGAGAGGTGGATGGGGAGAATGTCTTTGAGTCAAAATTTTAATGCGATAGTATTTTTTTCATTAATTTTTTTTACCAACAGAAATTCTTGAAACTTATCGCATAACTAAAACACAGAAAAGCTTAGAAAAAAGCGGAAACAGAGCATAATGAAATACCCCAATGCGACAGTATTTTAAAAAAGCTTTTTGTTGTCTTTCAAAGCATTTTCCTGTGTACAAAGGCAATATAAATTGTATATTATCATCTCACATAATTATTTTGACTGAATTTTTAAACTGAATACATTTTGATAAGACAATTTTAAAAAAAGAAATTTGCATTTCCCTCAAAATTTTATACATGACTTATTTTCATTATGAATAAAGAAATTCTGAAATAGCCTTTCATTAAATTATGTAGTCAATATTGTCTTAACACGCCTTTAATGTATATTCCTCATCTTGAAAAGGGAAATGTAAATTTGTCATATGTTTTCATATTCAACATCTTGAGAAATTACATATATAAATGTTAAATTTGTTATGTTTTTCCAGATAAGCTGGTCTAATGACATGATGAGCAAAATGAATGCGAAAGACCTTGCTAAGGATGTGACAGAGGCTGAAAATATGTTGCAGATGCATCATGAAAGAAAAGTGAGAATACAACATCTTGTTAAGATGAAACAGATTGCAAATATAATTCTCACTGGCTATATAATTTTTTTACATATCCATATACATAAATCTGATTAGTTATAATATTTATGTGTTGATACTTTAAAGATAATAATAATATGTATGATTATTTTTTTCCTCTTCTTTTGCAGGCTGAAATTAATGGAAGAAAATCACACTTTTCTTCTGTTCGTGAACATGGGAATGAACTAGTAGCTAAGAAACATTATGCCAGTGAAGAAGTGGCTAAAATGATCAAGCAACTAGACTCGACCAAATTTACTCTTGGTGGTTCTTGGGACAAGAGAAACAATCTGCTGACACAGTGTCACAACTTGCAGGTAGGTTTTCTCTGTTTTCTTTTGTTGTGACTGTGTAATCTATATATTTATTTATTTAATCGATTTTTTGTTTCTGGTTGCCTTTTTTACTGGGTCCAGGGTTTTTTTGGTGCGATGGGGGCTGGCAGTTTGGATGATAATAATATCTATTTGTAAAAATTTGAAAGCTCGTTGATTCTTTTCCTTAGTGCATATCTTATATTTGAACAAAACTCTTATGTCTTCAAAAGTAATGAGCATACATTTTACCGAAATTCATTGATTTTAACCATAAAAATGACAAGTTCCATGTTTTATTCTATTTTCTCTCTCTCTCTCTCTCTCTCTCTCTCTCTCTCTCTCTCTCTCTCTCTCTCTCTCTCTCTCTCTCTCTCTCTCTCTCTCTCTCTCTCTCTCTCTCCTCCCTCTCCCTCTCCCTCTCCCTCTCCCTCTCCTCTCTCTCTCTCTCTCTCTCCCTCCCTCCCTCCCTCCCTCCCTCCCTCCCTCCCTCTCCCTCCCCTCTCCCTCTCCCTCCCCTCTCCCTCTCCCTCCCTCCCTCTCTCTCCCTCTCCCTCCCTCTCCCTCTCTCTCTCTCTCTCTCTCTCTCTCTCTCTCTCTCTCTCTCTCTCTCTCTCTCTCTCTCTCTCTCTCTCTCTCTCTCTCTCTCTCTCTCTCTCTCTCTCTCTCTCTCTTTCTTTATCTATCTATCTATCTATCTATCTATCTATCTATTATCATATGCTTGTTTGTTTTTTTGTTTATAGATGTTCAAGGAGACAGCTGAACAGACTGATAATTGGATTGGAACCAAAGAAGCTTTCCTAGCCAATGAGGATGTTGGCGTAAGTATATTCAGTCTCTTATCTGCCTTACATTTAGTGATGGCGGTGGCCGAGCGGTCAGGCCATGAAGTCCCGGGTTCTCCGACGTTGTGCTCCTTGGTAAAAACACCTAACACGCATTTTCCCCACTCAACCCAGGTGCAAATGGGTACAGGCACTAGCTTCGGAGTAAAAACCTGCATCAAACTAGCATCGTGGCCAGGAGTTGATTGCTTCATGAATCACCTGTTCCGCTTCATGCTATTAAAAGCGGGATAAGCTCCGACTCTATGGGCCGTGGAGGCCTTGAAGGAACTTTACTTACTTCCCCCCTGGCAGAGCATCGGCCTTAGTCAAGAATCTTCCATTGCTCTCAATCTTGAGACTTTTTACTTTACTTTTTTTCTGTCATGCCGATTCCCACTGTCTTCTTCTCCCTTCCATGACTCACCCCCGTAGATGACATAAAGGAGAGATTTATCACACAAGGATAAGAAATTTAGCTATATCAAACTGTTACAGATACACCCTGGTAAGATTATAATTATAACTAAATAATGTCTAGAATTGTGGTATCATTCCAATGCTGATTTTTTACTTTTTTTGTTGTTGGTTATTTGCCGTATCTGGCAGTTAAAATAAGATTTCCCACATATCTTATCTTTTGCACTTTGATCGCAAAAGGACAATTTTAATGTACAGCATTTGTTCAAAATGTACATACAAACTATCCAGTAAATATTTGTTTTCTCAACTATCAGATATATGGATCCAAAACTTGTTGAATCACTATTTATTCAAACTTCTAAAATCTTTGTATGTGTTATGTTTACACGGCAGCCACATTTACGTATCAGTGCATTGAAAAAATGTGTTTTGTTTCAATCACATTGAACTATCTTATTTACAGTTCTTTTTTAAGGATAAGAACATTCAGCTAGCTATCAACGATGTAAAATTTTTCTTTGTTCTTTTGTTCTCATTACATAGAATGCTCTATACAGTGTGGAAAGCCTGATGAAGAAACATGAGGGATTTGAGAAAACCACACGAGCACAGGAAGATCGCATTGAGGAGTTGAAACAATTTGCGTCAGATCTGTGTGCTGAAAATCATTATGCTGAAGACGAGATAAATAGCAGGTGTCAAGCTGTTTTATCCAGAAGGAAACGAATGTGGAGACGTCAGAGGCCAGAAGAAAGAAACTGATTGATTCTCGGAACTATCAACTGTTTATGAGGAATCTGTATGAGGTAAGTTAGTCTGAATCCACAGTGAACTAAACTAAGACCTTTTTAGCATAATATTCTTTCTTTCTCTTTCTTTATCAGTTCCTTTCTTCCGTTGTGCATGAGTTTAGATACCCGAAATGATCTTTCTTCAGGCTACCCTGTCTTGACATTTTCTGTTTCCTTCCTTGAAGGCTTCCGTTGTGCATGAGTTTAGATACCCGAAATGATCTTTCTTCAGGCTACCCTGTCTTGACATTTTCTGTTTCCTTCCTTGAAGGCTTCCGGCTGTGCATGAGTTTAGATACCCGAAATGATCTTTCTTCAGGCTACCCTGTCTTGACATTTTCTGTTTCCTTCCTTGAAGGCTTCTGGTTCTGTGCATGAGTTTAGATACCCGAAATGATCTTTCTTCAGGCTACCCTGTCTTGACATTTTCTGTTTCCTTCCTTGAAGGTTAGATTTCTTCGCTTTAGTGCCTCTTTTATATCTTCATCCCACTTTCTTCGAGGTTTCCCTTTTAGTGTTATACCTTGGGTTTTAGCATTGTATACTGATGTAGCTAGTCTCTTTTCATTTCATTCTGTTTACATACCCAAACCATCTGATTCTGAGAAATAAAGATGCTAACATAATATTATGATAATAATATTGATTATCAAGCTTTTTGTTCACTTTGATTAATCAAGCATTAATCATACATTTGATGGGCGAATCAATTTTGATCACATAGGCTCATGTTTTTGTCATAATGATCATTCCTATCTCTGCAGGATAACCTTAAATCATTTCCCATTTTTTGAAAAAATGAATTTCACTTTTTCTGTATTTGTTTTTGTCAGGTGTCTGGCTGGATCAATGAAAAGCTTCAAGTTGCTCTAGATGAATCATACAGAGACCTCACTAACCTCCAAGCAAAACTTCAAAAGCACTCTGCCTTTGAAGCAGAGTTATCTGCCAACAGGAACAGAGTTGATGCAGTTGTTGAGGTATGATAATCAAAAACATTTTCCAGCATTATCATTCAGAGATTTAAAAAGTTACCAAATGATTGCATTTTTCTATTGAGCCTTATTTTATTCATGATATTACTGAACTTCTCCTTCTCACAGTCCTTTTAAAAGTCGCTTATTTCAGGCTTTGCCCTGTATTTTTGTAATGTAAAGATGACCAAGTATATTTTATTGTTTTTTGGGGGGTTTTTTTCCAGGAAGGACAAGGTTTGATTGAAGAGAAACACTATGGGAGAATGGATATTCAGAAAAGACTTGAAGAACTTGAATTGTCATGGCAAGCTCTCATTGCTGCCAGTGCAGAGAAGAAGGACAGATTGCAAGACGCTCATCAAGCCATGCTTTTTAATAGGTATATATTATGATTTAAGTACAGCTTTAAGAGATTCATTCCTGGCTTTAAGGGATAAAATATATAAATAATTTGAGTAAATATGTTATTTTGATGTGTATTTCATTAAAGTCACAGATTTGTTGTCCCATGTGAGTATAGATTTTAATGTATTTGGCAAAACTAGAAATCAGAAATAAAGTGCTTGATTCTGTTGTTAAATAACACTCGTAAATATTATGTTAATGCATGTCTTTATTTTCATGGCTCTTAAAAACATTTCTTTATAATTGTCTGGCATATATTTATTACAAAGAGGTATTTAAGCCTGTTCAAAATCAATGATAACATTTTGCAAAAGCTACTACGTAGCATGCAGATAAGCTGTGAAGGGAAGATAAAGAAGAAGAAGATGTTAAAGTTTCAAATGAAGTTCATAAATATATATAATTTAATTGCTCCATGTATGTCCTCTTTTCAGAGTCGTAGCAGATTTGGCAATTTGGATGGAAGATGTAGAGAATCAGCTTTCATCTGAAGATCACGGAAAAGATCTCAGCTCAGTCAATACTTTGCTCCATAAACACCAGGTAGGCTTATGTGTAATCTTTTAGACTCTTTCCATGCTGCTACTTTGTACAAGAGCTTGTACATTTCTTGTTGTATTTATTATTATTATTATTATTATTATTATTATTATTATTATTATTATTATTATTATTATCATTATTATTATTATTATTACTAGTAGTAGTAGTAGTAGTAGTAGTAGTAGTAGTAGTAGTAGTAGTAGTAGTAGTAGTAGTAGTAGTTAGTAGTAGTAGTAGTAGTAGTAGTAGTTAGTAGTAGTTAGTAGTAGTAGTAGTAGTAGTAGCTAGAAGCAGTGGTAGTAGTAGCTGTAGCAGTAGTAGTAGTAGTAGTAGTAGTAGTAGTAGTACATCATATTGTCTACTCAGTTAGTAATACTGATACTACTCAAAACATGCAACTGAAATTAAATGTTCATTTCATACATTGTTTTCAACCATTAAAGTAGATTCTGTTTTGTTTCAATACCTTCTCTACAACTTGTCCGTCTAGAAAGGCACAAAGTTTTATCCTCTGCGTAATCCATTGTGTCTTGCATTTTTAACAGCAATTGGAACAAAACATTTCATCACACCAAGAAAAAGTGACAGATGTTATGGACGCAGCCCAGGTTTTCAAAGAGGCAAAGCATTTCATGAACAAAGAACTTCAAGCCAGTGCCAGGGAAACCTCTGAGAAGTAATAAGAAATTTTAATAAGCCAATTATTGTCACTTACCAAAGGTCATAGTTTTCAAAAATAATTTTCATGAACTTTACAAAGCAGGATGAATGGATCATGGTTTTTTTCAAAACAGCTTTGAGAGATTTTGGATGCTAGCCGCATGCTGCTAAATGCATGCTGCTAAATACCACCAAAAATGCTGTTAGGAGAAATAAAATTTAAATGTCAATTTTTTTAAACACGAATAGATTTTACATTTAGATAAAAAGGAATTTTCTTTTGAAGCACTTTATTTTGTGTGAAAACAATTTTTTTTTAAAAGCAGATAATTTTCCTAAAAGAGACTTATTTTTCTGTAGTACTGCTTGTTTAAGATGAAACTCAAGCCTTACAAGCATTGTGATTAGCAGTAGTAGCCACATCATCATCAACATGATCACCAGTCTAATCATATATTGTCAGGGACCATACAAGATTTGAGTCAATTGATTATGTCTTACCAAATTGCAGTTTAAATATGGAAACCTTAGAAATATAACTTTATGGCTGTACATCTATTCTAAATTTTTAGCAAATCGATTACATTTTTTGTCAACAAAAACCAAAATGACAGTATACAAGACAATTTATTGTCGTACTCTCCTCTATGGCAGTTAAACCTGGACTTAAGACAATATGGAATACAATAGAGTACAGGCAGCTGAAATTAAATATCTCAAAAGAGTCGTAGGGAAAACTAAAGCGACAAAATCAGAAACACAACAATAAGAGGTCAAACCAAAGCAGCTGACATTAAAACTAATATTGGGCACGTAAACAGAATGAATGAGAAGACCATAACTAGATCAATATGCAATTCTAAAACCCAAGGTAAAAGACCAAAAGGTAGACCTCAGAGAAAGTGGGACGAATATATAAAAGAGGCACTTAAGCAAAGAAATTTGATTTTCACAGAAGGAAACAGAAAATTTCATGAAAGGGTAGCCTAGAGAAAGATCATTTCGGGTAACTAAACCCATACACCGAAAGATAGAATGGGAACTGATAAAGAAAGAAAGATAAAAAAATTTAAAGTACTGGAGACAAACAAAAAAACCCAACTAAATTGTCCTATCACTCTTGTAACTGGCAGCAGGAGTCGGCAGTCCAGAGGCAAGGTATCGGCCTGTCAACCAAGAGGTAGCTGGTTCAAGCCCTGCCAATGGTTGAAAAATTTTCTATATATTAATTTAGCCAAATCCACCCCTCTGGTCCAGGTAGGTGGATGGATACTAGTCCCATCGGAGACAGACGATAAAAGAAGGTCCTGTGTGCAGATCACAACACTCTGTGCACGTTAACGATCCCTTGGCTGTTTACAGGGTAGTCCGGGCAAAAATTAAAATCCTACCAAAAACCCAGAGATTACCTTAGTTGTGGAAGTGGGTAAATCAAATCAAATCAAATCAAATCAAATCAAACTTGTAACTGTGGCAGAGACAGCAAATAAATAGCTTATCAATTTCTTCCCTGTGTTATTTTTTCAATCCTCTACCTTTAATCTATTAACAGAAAGTTTATTGGTTTTTTTCTTTCATTGATGAAGATACAATTCATTACTTGAGCCATGCCACATCAGACGAGACAACTTGGAAGAAGCAAGGCGTATGTACCAATTTTTCCGAGACGTCGAGGATGAATTATCATGGATACAAGACAGAAGACCCATAGCCGAATCCCAAGATCTCGGCTCATCGCTCACAGCTGTACAAAATCTAATGAAGAAACATCAGGTAAAAATCATTTAACATATATTCTGAAATAACAACTTGACTTTACTGATTCTCTTATTTTCCATTGTCTACCTTGTAGTATTTGTAAAGCGCTGACTACTTTCAATATTTAGCAATACATCATTATGTTAAGTTCATAAGCAAAATGAACTTTATAGATATCTCCAATTGATATTAATTTATAATTAATTAACCCTTCTATTGTCATCAAAATATATGCTTGCCAAGGATGAATCAAAGACATTGCTGCCATATGATACTTTAAGTGTTATAGAAGAGGAGGAAGAAAGTGATGCAGAGGAAATGAGAGAAAAAAGGAAGATTTTGAAGAGGGAGAAGAAGAGGAGGAGGAGGAGGAAGACTTACCTCACAACTCATTTGATCCCCATTTGGATGAGGTTCGAACAACTGAAGGATTAATGTTCACAAAATGCTACATCACCGATATCAAATATATTATCACATCACTCAGAAATAAAGATATCCCCTTAGATCAAATCTTTCACATTTTCTGTTTTGTATCACCTGTTATAAAGTTATATGTCGAAGTATTCACATTTGCTATGATGATTTCACCAGTATAGTTTACTAGCTTTGAATGTTCCATTGTTTTACATCATTAAAATTACAATAGTGGTCCAAAATAAATCAGATTCACTGTCACATTATGATGTGAAGATGTTCACTCATTATACAGGATGTCCATAGAGTTACCATGCATGCAGTTAGGCTAAAACATCTCTATGAAACAGGCATATTTGTACAAAAGGAATTACAAGAGAGAGAGAGACACCCAGAGACGCAGAGAGAGAAACACAGAGAGAGACAGAGAGAGAAGAGAGAGAAAGTGAATAAAAAAGAGAGAGAGACATAGCGAGTGAATAGGAGGGAGGGTGAGAGAGAGAGAGTAACAGACAGAAAAAAGTGAGTGAATAACAGAGAGAGTGAGTGGGAGAGAAACAGACAGGCAGATAGATAGACAGACATAGAGAGAGACAAAGTGGGAGAAAGAGAATAGAAAGAAGGTGAATAAAAGAGAGACAGACAGACAAAGTGGGAGAGAGAGAATAGAAAGGAGGTGAATAAAAGAGAGAGAGAGAGAGAGGAGAGAGAGAGAGAGAGAGAGAGAGAGAGAGAGAGAGAGAGAGAGAGAGAGAGAGAGAGAGAGAGAGAGAGAGAGAGAGAGAGAGAGAGAGAGAGAGAGGGGGAGAGAGGGAGGGAGAGAGAGAGAGAGAGAGAGAGAGAGAGAGAGAGAGAGAGAGAGAGAGAGAGAGAGAGAGAGAGAGAGAGAGAGAGTGTGTGTGTGTGTGTGTGTGTGAATAGAGTGAGGTAGGGAGAAAGAGTAAATAACATTGATTGCCTACATTGTTACAATATTTTCTGACGCAATACGTATATTTTTTCTGAAAATTGTTTTAGTCTATAATATATCTTTATTACAAATAACTTTTTGGTAAGTGTACCGACCCTGTATTTTAGTAATAGTTATTAATTTACATTGGTTGAAAGTTATTTGACCTTGACATTTGTCACACAATAGTCATTGCCAGCTGAGTTAATCACAATTTTTTTATTTTTTGCTTGTTTTATGTCTTTCTGTGTTTTTAACCTAAGCTGAAGGCATGAAGCATTTCTGAAGAATAGTATATTTCTATTATTTCTCTCTGAGCTCTTGAATTTTTACACTGAAAATAAGAGCAGTAAAACAAAAGACACAATAAATTGAAATTTCTTCTTTTTTTTTCATTTGCAGTGTAATGTACCAAATATCAAAAGCATTGAAAAGGAAAAGAAATCAATTAAAAATCAGGACTGTCAACATTTATACACATGACTATATAATGTTAAAATCTGACTTAACTTTTTCTTCTCCAACTCTAATTTATAATTTATCTTTCCATTTCACTCCAAGGTTCAGAACAAACTTAAAGTTCATTAAACATATCTTTAAATGTTCATTTCTTCAGGCTTTAGAATCTGAAATAATAGCGCATGAGCCTTTGATAGAAGCAGTTGCTACATCGGCTCAACAAATGGTTCGAGAGCATCATTTTGCTGCCACAGACATTGAGACTAGGCTGGATGACCTTCATAAGAATCTGTCAGATTTAAAAAAGAAAAACGTCAGATCGCAAAAATGAAATTACGTGATTCATTAGAAGCTCAAAAGGTTTGTTGTTTATATGTTGTATCCAACTTCTTAAGTCTTTTCAGTATTTCTGTGTTGCATTGTGCTTTCATCAAATTTTTTATTTGTGCTAGATTCTGTGAGATAATTGTTTTTATTTTTTTTTTATGAATGTTGTCGAATAGATTTTTATATCTTCACACAATTTCGTAAGTACAGCATCTTCCTTTACTTACATATGACTATCTGTCATTCATGATATAAAACATTGAAAACAAAACTGCAATCTTCTTGTCTTGTGATAAACAGCTGAACACTTCCCTCAATTATTGGCATACATTCAAAAGTAACAAAAATAATGAGCAAAAAGAAAATAAATTTTATTCACTTATTTTGTAGCATCCTACGTTACTTCTACATGCACTTTGAAGATATCACACTGACTGAAATGTTTTAATGCCATTATTATTATTAAATATCAATCTCATGGACAAAACTTTTTTTTTCTGACAGAAATGCTAGGTTAAGAATAAACACCAAAAATAGCTACAGTAATATTTCAATGTTTCCAAAATTGATATTTCTCTCCAGTATTTGTGTATGTTGTTATGATTTCATATCAATTTTTATTTTAGTTCTACTCTGAAGTCAGTGAGCTGGAACAATGGATGAAGGAAAAATTGCCTCTTTTGACAAGCCCTGATCTTGGGAAAGACGAGGACTCCGTTCAGGTAATTGTTTGACTCAAAAGACATGATAGAGGAGGTTTGTTTTTTGTTCTAGGCATTTTTTGTTAAATGGTGAGTTAATTTTCTATTTGAGTGACAATGCAATCACAAAATCATGCCAGTTTACTTAAAAGAAAGTATCCTTCTTTTTTCTTTCTGTTCAGTAAACCTGCTTCTTTTTCAAATGTAATATTGAATAATGAGGATTTCATTGTCATATTTACAATTAGACAAATAATAGAAAAATTCCTTGAGAGAAACATTGACTTTCACCTGTGTTTTATTGACTTCTGAAAAGGCATTTGACATTGTGAGGAGGGACGAACTATGGCATTCCTTAAATGAACACAATGTAGAGCAAAATTTACTAGAAGCCATTAAAAGTTTTTTACAATAAACCAACCAACATGTGCAGTGAGAGTAGCTGGAAATATATCTGCAGAATTTGATGTAGATATAGGAGTAAGACAGGGTTGTATCCTTAGTCCTCTTTTTGTTTATCACATTTATGGATTCAGTCGCAAAGGCATCCTCAAAAATGAAGAAAATGAATGTAGGTATGTGGAAGCTCAAACCAGTAAATGTATCAATGCTTTCATTTGCCGATGATTTAGTTCTGTTTGGAAAATCAGAAAGTGACCTTCAGTCGAATATCAACATTATGAACAATGAACTAAATAAAAGAGGAATGATAGTAAATGTAAAGAAAACCAAAATAATGCTAGTAACTATAGGAGCTAAAACACAAAATCTTAAATTGGGCAGGAGAATTTAGAACAAGTTCAAAGCTACAATTACTTAGGAGTAATGATTAACTCAGAGGGAAAATTAAAAGAAGAAATAAGTCAAAGAATCTTAAAGGCAAGTGCAATATATAACCATCTAGGAAAGGCATTTGTAGGTAAGCAAGAATTGTCAACAAAAATCAAAATGGCAGTATACAATACAGTTTATTGTCCTACTCTCCTCTATGGCAGTGAAACCTGGACCTTAGACAGTAGAGAATACAGTAGAGTACAAGCAGTTGAAATGAAATATCTAAGAAGAGTAGTAGGGAAAACTAAAGAGACAAAATCAGAAACACAACAATGAGAGATCAAACCAAAGCAGAGGGCCTAAAAAAGTGAGATAGAAACAAATCAATTGAGATGGTTTGGGCATGCAGAGTGAATGACAATAGAATAGCTAAATCAGTATACAAGGTAAAAGACCAAAAGGCAAACCTTGGAGAAAGTGGGAAGAAGATATAAAAGAGGCATTGAAGCATAGAAATGTGACTTTTTGGAAGGAACAGAAAATGACAGGTCAGGGCATCCCTGGAGAAAGATCATCTCAGGAAACTGAACCCATACACCAAAAGGTAGAATGGAAACTGATAAAGAAAGAAAGAAAAGATTTCATTGTGATCTAAATATTTCATTAGAAACTTTAAAATACCATATATATTTCCTATCTTTCAGGCTCTCACCAAGAAATTGGACGCCTTGAGAGAGACATTGACAACTTTGCAAACAGCATCGGAGAACTGTCAGCTCTGAGTAGAACTCTCACTGACCGTCATCATTACGACTCTGATCACATCAAGAGAACACAGGTATGAGAATAACAAGACACATTTTGATGTGAGACAGGTCATTATTATGTCTCTGAACACATCAAGAGAACACAGGTATAAGAATAACAAGACACATTTTGATGTGAGACAGGTCATTATTATGTCTCTGAAAACATCAAGAGAACACAGGTATAAGAATAACAAGACACATTTTGATGTGAGACAGGTCATTATTATGTCTCTGAACACATCAAGAGAACACAGGTATAACAATAACAAGACACATTTTGATGTGAGACAGGTTAGAGAAATAAACGAGGGCAAAAATTTTATATGAATTATTTTTTATTATGGGGCAAGATGAGCCTTAAGTGATAATAAGCCATTTCTGAATTTGCATGGACTTTTTAGGGAATAAAAAAGTAGATTTTATCGTCAAATTTGAATTTATTATTGAATATAATTTAAAAGGTTGATTTATATGTGCATCTCCAGGCTGAAATTGAGAAACAATACTCAAGATTGCAGGACCTTACAACGCAACGAAGGAAAAAACTGTTGGAGAGTAAGAAGCTTTATGAATTCTATCATGAGGCTAACAATGTCGAGTCTTGGATTGCAGACAAAATCAACGTAGCTGGCTCTGAAGAGTATGGCACTGACTTAGAACATGTAGAGGTAAGCAAGAATAATATGTACAATCAATTCTTCTTTACCCTAGCATTTAGCATGCATAATTTAATGTTCCTTTATTTGTTTTGTTAGCTACCATTTCAATATAGATGCACGTAGTGTGTACATAACTCCCTCATAATTATTGGTCCTTTAAAACTCTTCAAGGGCTACCATTTTAAAAGTTCCAGGTTGTTTTTATGGTAAAGTCTTGAAACAGAAATTGATTTTACAAAGAAACAATACAAAGTTAAGCATTCCTTCACTTGTTGGATACAACGTTATCCTTTGAATTTTAGAATAGGACAGTAAGAAATGAAGAGATTGCTCAGAAAGTCGGAGTGAAAATGCCATTTATGGAATTTATAGACATATGAATGATCTCAGAAGATGCTTAAAATATGGATGAAAAGTAAAAGGAAGAAAAAGACAATAGAAAGAGAGAAACAAACAAAGAAAGATAATTTAAATTCAGTAAAAATTAATAATTTAAAAGTGAAGGAAGGAGGAAATGATGCTGAATTAGGGAAAATTAATAAGACAATGATAGCAATAAGCTGATTGAAAGGAAACAAGAATGCAACAAAAAAGGATACATCAAGCATAAGGAAGACTTTGCTTCAGGGAGAAATGTGTTTTAATGTCAGTGCAGGTACTTCATAGTCTCATGAATTTATTTTCAACAATTCCAGGAATTACATAATATCATTTTATTCGATGCATGATTTTCGATAGGTCTTACAACAACGATTCGAGGACTTCCTCCATGATTTGAGCACCAATGAGGAGAGAGTCAGTCATGTTGTTGGTGTCGGGCAGGCAATGATCCAGGAGGGGCATTTTGAAGCTAAAGGTATCAAAGCACGATCAGTTGACATCGAAAGTCAGTGGACTGAGCTGAAAGAAGTATCGCAAGCTAGACAGGATGTAAGTATTAAAGTCTCAAAAATGCTTTTAAACTTTCATAAATCATCTCTTGAGATTTTTGGCTCTCGTCTTCCCCCTCTTTCTCCATTCTTTGCTCTCTTACTCTGTTTTCATATGTTTTCTTATCCTTTTACCTGCCCTTATCAACTCATCTTCATACTCATTGTTTTTTCAAAGTGGGCAGTTGACGGGTGCTGCTGGTAAGTCTTACTTCTTTCCTATCACTTTTCTTGCTGCTTCCTCTCAATTCACCCTGAGATCCCTGCACATGATAGATGGGATAAATGTGAATGAAACAAAAGTTCTTTCAAAGGCCTTTCGACCATATGAATAATCCTCTGAAGTATTGATTTTATATTTCATGGGAAAAGTGTCATGAGACCTCCCACTCAAGAAGCTAAATTTTTTATTATCGTAAATACTCTTTAAGCAAATTAGTCTTCAAGATTTATTTCTCATATTTTTGTATGTATGATAAAAGATAGATATATTAAACTGAAATATTTACTTTTTTCTATTTTGAGCCTTATGGCACTATTCTTCTCTAGATAAACATTTCTTACAACATTTTTGTTGTTGTGATTTCTATAGGCTTTATGCGGTGCCAAAGAAGTTCATATGTATGCCCGTGACGCCGATGATACTTTGGAATGGATCCAAGAAAAGATTTGGTCGTCAGCAGTGATGACTATGGCCATGATCTGGAAAGCAGCCAAGCCTTAATTGGTCGCCATGATGGATTAGAGGTGGGAGTTTTGGTTTTTTAAACTTTGAAATTTAAGATGATTGATTTATTTTATCATAAATAGGTTTCTTGTTGAAGGGATTTAAAGGCAAATTGGTGTCAGCCCTAAAGAATCAATTTGCAAATGCTTTCTTTACTAAGGGTTTCTATGAAATGAACTGAATCAAACGAAAATTTTGCGTAGGCAGCAGTTGAAGGCAAACTTATTTGAATCTGTACCAATATTTGTATTATTTGTAACGTCTTGATGCCTGTTTAGGATGCTAGTTTGGCTCAGGAGATATAATATTTTATGATTTTTATGTAAAATTGATATGAAAAAGAGAAATTTTTTAATAGGTTTCTGGGAATTGTATGTATAATTGATATGAAAAAGAGAAATTTTTAAATAGGTTTCTGTGTATTGTAGTATGTACAATTGATATGAAAAAGAGAAATTTTTAAATAGGTTTCTGTGTATTATAGTATGTACAATTGATATGAAAAAGAGAAATTTTTAAATAGGTTTCTGTGTATTGTAGTATGTACAATTGATATGAAAAAGAGAAATTTTTAAATAGGTTTCTGTGTATTGTATATACAATTGATATGAAAAAGAGAAATTTTTTAATAGGTTTGTATGTATAGTATGTAAAATTGATATGAAAAAGAAAATTTTTTAATAGGTTTGTGTGATAATATGTAAAATTGATATGAAAAAGAGAAATTTTTAAATAGGTTTCTGTGTATTGTATGTACAATTGATATGAAAAGGAGAAATTTTTAAATAGGTTTCTGTGTATTGTATGTAAAATTGATATGAAAAAAGAGAAATTTTTAAATAGGTTTCTGTGTATTGTATGTACAATTGATATGAAAAAGAGAAATTTTAAATAGGATTGTGTGTATTGTATGTACAATTGATATGAAAAAGAGAAATTTTTAAATAGGTTTGTGTGTATTGTATGTAAAATTGATATGAAAAAGAGAAATTTTTAAACAGGTTTGTGTGTATTGTATGTAAAATTGATATGAAAAAGAGAAATGTTTAAATAGGTTTCTGTGTATTGTATGTACAATTGATATGAAAAAGAGAAATGTTTAAATAGGTTTCTGTGTATTGTATGTATAATTGATATGAAAAGAGAAATGTTTAAATAGGTTTCTGTGTATTGTATGTACAATTGATATGAAAAAGAGAAAAGTGAAAGAAACAGTCCATACGGCAGTGTGCCCACAACCCTGGAGGTTACAGGATACATGATGATGTTACCGTTCTATAGAACATTGACTTTAATGATCCTATAAGTACTCTTTTTGATTGTCACACTAACCAGTAGTTTCATATAGTGATTAAAATTTGTGATTTTGCTATATGGATTTCAATTTAAAAGTTGTCTTGTTTTTGGATATTAAAACATGAAATTATTTTTGGTAAGGAAGACAGGCAAGTAGGGGTACATCAAATGTCTCAATCTAATAGTATTATATCAAAGCACTATTTTACTACCTATTTGTAATTTCTAGCGAGATATGGCTGCAATCAGTGACCAAGTGGAAAGCATCACAAAAGAAGCTGAGAGGCTTATCGGTACATTCCCTGATGCTCAAGAACACATTGCTGCAAAACATGAGGAAATGGTCGGTGCCTGGAACACGCTGGTGGGAAAAGCCGGCCACAGGAAAGAGAAACTTTCCCAAGCTGAGCAACTACAAATTTACTTCAATGACTATAGAGAACTAACGTAAGAGTCACTAAATTGCATTTCTTTATACTCTCATAGCTTAGTTGGGATGTGGACTCTGCTTGACTGAATCTTATTTCTACAGATTTACAGGATCTCAAAGTATCAAATCTTGTTGAAGTTTGTTAATGTTTCTTGCTCTTTGATCAAATAGCAAATTTACATGGACACTCTGTAATCTTATGATGGAATAAATGGCTCATCTTGTTTTTCATACATCATATTTTATAACAAAACTTTTTACTCTTTCATGCTTTTGAGTAGACTTTGATTGCTGTTTGAATGGGCGCTTCATTCTTCACCATTTAAAGATATTTCCTATGAAACAATCAGCGCCGATCCATATACCTTTCTTTTTCAACACTTACTATAAATCCTTTTCTTAGATAGTTGTGCTGACTTCTTTCAAATTATATCAGCTGAGTTTTGTATTTTGTATATTGAGATGAATTGTGTTTACTCTTGTGCTATGTGCACCATACTGTTTCTATTCTGGGCGGTTGATGGGCACTGCTGGTAGATTCTACTTCTTTTTTTACCCTTTCACTTCTCTTATCATATATCTTCTCAGAGGCGATATAGGTCATTTGACCTTTAAATGCCCCATACATCTCAAAATAATCATGGAGTTTTAAAAATAAATGAACATATAGTATTCAATGTGAACAATGCACATTCAGTCATCATATAAATATTTTAAATTATAGAGCTCCATTTCAATGGCAATTTTAAAAGAATTGATACTGTTTGCATTTTTTTGTTTTGAGCAGTAAATTATTCCATAATTTCACTGTTCGTATAATGAAAAAATTATGACTCACAGAAGTAGAACTTCCTGTAATATAAATCTTAAATCTGTCTCCTCGAGTAAAATTTACATGAGAATAGTTGAAAAATGATTTACAATCAATATTATTATTATTGTTATGAACAATTTTATACAATTCTATCTTAACTCACCCTGAGATCACCACAATGGTTGACGGGGTAAGTTTCAATTAAACAAACAAACTGTTCCTATTTCCATTCAATCATTATTGATGAGTGCTTCAACATGAACTTGCATATAGATGGATTATGTTCTTATCCCCAGGGCATGGGTGAGTGAGATGATCGCTATTATAACAGCTGATGAACTGGCCCACGACCTTCCAGGAGCTGAAGCAATGATCACACGTTACAAAGAGCATAAGGCAGAGGTGGATAGCCACAAGGAGGCCTTCAGTAAATTTCATCAGTTAGGAGAGTCCTTTATTAGCAATGGTCACTTCTTGTCGGATGAGGTAATAATAATGATAATGTGCATTTGTATTACGCACTAGATAAATGATTCATCAGTGAAGACCATGCACAAAACACATTTTCATCAGCTTTTATTTGGGATCTTTTTTTTCTTTCTCTTTTTGTGTGTTTTACATTGACATTAGATAGCTTTATCAATAAATCAATTTTATGGCTTTGATAACGATTATCTTAGAGCGGGCTTTTATGGAGGAAGGGATATGACTGGGACTTTGTGTTGTAAACTGTGAACATGATTGAAGAAATAGTGAATGAGGATTTAGGTCCTCAAATATGATGATTTTTATATAGGAAGAATTGATCTTTTCACGGATTGCTCTGTTTAAAGCAATAAGATAATTTTATAGCTCAAATGAATTTTAAGTGAATAATTACACACAAATTAATATTTGATTGAGAGCATAAAGTCAAAATAAGCAAAGTGATAAACAAAGATGAAAACTAAATTTAGTGAAAATTAATAATAAATTTCTCATATATCTAAACTTCAAATTATTCCTTGACAGAGGTTTTGTTATTCATAGTTTTCATTATGCGAGTGTCTTAGTTTTTGGGGATTTCTTTATATTATCATTAACGATGGATTTGATTCTACAATTTTATAAGTCATGGGATTTCATCATTCATTTACAGATTCAAGAAAAACTTGATCAATTGGATCAGTCCCTTGAAGGTCTTGAGCGCACGTTGGCACACAGACGAAACCTTCATGAACAAAACTTGGAAGCTCAGGTAAATAAGACATTAAACGCATTCAAAAGAAACTTAAAAACATACCCTTTCGAAACACATAATATTGACTATAATGTGATGTAATTGTTCATTGTCCAATATATTGTGATGCACTCAGAGCCTCCATTCCATGAGGGGATATGTTGCACACAAGAAATGTCCACAATTATTATTATTATTATCATTAAATATTACTCAAGTGATGAGAGAGAAGCCCAGAGAAGAACTTATGTTGTTATGAACTTATTTTTGAATTTGATTTCGAAGGAAACAGATCTCTACAGTGAAATTTACTAATTGCAGTATATTTGTGAAAGTGTGTTGTTCTTATTATTCTTCAGTTTGCATTTGATATGAATTATATAGTCTGTACCAGAACTGAAATATAAAACACCTGCTACACATGTGTTACAGCCAAAATAAGACAAGAAAATAACTTGGCAATTTCAAAAAGATAAAAAGAATACCGGTTGATTAAAGTCGACTATGATTCTTCCTCTGAGTGGTCACAAGAAACCTATACATCGATTTTCTTAACATTTTATATATTTGTTTTACATCAGTTAGCTTAAAAGGTTTTTTGCTGACGGTTTTTATTTACGATTTGGGGGCAGGGGGTTACTAGAGATTCGTGAGTGAGTGATCTCATTTGCTAGGCAGTTTAACTCTAGAAGCGCTTGTGGTGTTATCGGAAGTGACCTTCTTACAGTGAGAGGTTGCCGCAGCCATTTGCATGAAAATGTGAGTGAACAAGGGGTGAAGCTAGGATTTAGAATTCGTTGAGCAATGATTTCACGTTTACAGATGATAAAAGACCTATAAAATATGTATTTTCTGAAAGTTGAAAGAAGAAGGAATTCATATTGATTATTGCAACAAAAGAAACTTAAACTAAGAACTGAATAAACAATGGATAGCCTTGTAATCAAAATATGTATTTTGCATGAGAAGAATGATAGCGAGGCCACCGAAAAAGCTAAGCTTAAAATGAATGTGATCTCATTGAGTGTTGTTTAACTATGAACTTAAAGGTCAAAGTACATCATAAACCATTTAAGGAAAGTGGAAATTTCCACTCAAGAAGCCAAGGGGTCTGACCTTACATATAAGGCCTGCGCGCTTCCCTTGCCAAATATAGGGCCTGCGGACTTCTTAGGGCCAGTTAACAGCCATAAGGGTTACAGGCAAATAATTGGCTGACTGAAACAAATAAAGGGCTCCAACAGAGATTAAGAGAAAATTTTATTATTCATATTGACCACTGGATTCTGGATTTCAATGAGTCACATCATGAGTCCTTTCATCTCTGATCAAAACTGATCAACAGCCCCTCAATCAACTGACAGTTTAATGGCCCTTAGTCAAAGATAACACCACACCCGAAAGCATAACTTTAAACTAAAACAGAAATCTCCATAATTTTACACTCTCAATGAAAATAGGCTTTTTACATTAATAAGATTGGAAAGGGGAGGATGCGTTTTGATTAAAGAAATCTAGGTGTAACATACAGTTTTAGGAATAATTCAGTGTTATAAGATTGCTTCAAATACAAAGCGTGCAACTAACCAAAGTGGACACATTAGTGATATGCATTTTGTTGTTGTTGAGGACAGAGGACAGTACTTTGAGAATTCTGCAGTTTAGTCCATGGCTGATTTTCTCTTAGATCATAAGTATTTTTATTTGTTTTTTTCTTCCTCAGAAACTTCGCCATGAGATAGAACAAATAGAAGCTTGGATGAACCTCCGTGAACCCTTAGTCAAGGGGAAGAAGTATGGAGCTTCCATTCTAGAGGTAGAAGAGTTACTCAGAAGACATGCAGACTTTGAGAAAACAGTTGATGCTCAAGAAGATCGGGTGAAAAATCTGTGTAAGGACAAGGTATGTAGTTTTGATCATTTTTACAGGTATTTTAATCTTTTATCCTTCTCACCTGTTCTCCATAATTAAAGAAGGAGGGAAGAAGGATGATTGTTATTTGTTTTTGTTTTTGCTTTGTTTCTTTGTTTTCTCTTTTTGTTTGTTTTGTAGTTTTATCTTTTTTCCACTAAATTACCTAAATTGCCTCGACTTTGTTCTCTTAATTCAAAGATATTTTTCTCTTTAAATTTGTTAATCTTAGGTTGAAAGGGCTGTAGAAAAGCAGAAGCTCTTTGAAAAACAACAGCAAGTAGAAGATGAGGCAAGAAAAGAGAAAGATCGACTTGACGATCTGCGCAGAAAAGAGCAAGACAGAATCCTTGAGGTATGTTGGAGGTTCTCTTCTTCACTTACTTGTGTAGGAATATTTTCCTCAATGTTGTGTCAATTCACCTTATATTAAATTCATTTCTTTTAAGTGTAAATCAAAGACATAATCATGAAGGATGCATTTGAAGGGTGTTGATTTGCTAATCATTCATCCTTTTTAAATAACTTTGCTAACTTTTCCTTTCTTCCATTTTGGGGGGAGGGGGGAGGGGGGGAGGAGGGGGAGTGTTCATTAGAAGTTTCTGTGTGTGCAGTGGACAGCTGGCGGGCACTGATGGTAGGTCCTACTTCTTTCCTTTCGTTCTTTCACTTATCTTTCATCTCGCTGTTTCCTCTTTCTTAATTCAGCCTGAGATCACAGCTTATGGTGGACTGGATAAATTTCAATTAATTGAAACCAACTGAGTGTGTGCATCATATTTGTTGTTTGAATGCTTTTTATGTGCCATGAGGTAAATTGTAAAAATCTTCTTGCTGCTTACTTGAAACTTCTTTATTTGTATCTGTCCCTTTTATGAAGGGACTGCAATGACAGTTTTAAGACTTTTGCTTGTAATAAATGGGACAGTGAACACTGTTAACAATTCTATTTTCATGTACTCTTTTTAACGACTTTATGTCAAATGTTAATTTACATTTTTGACTTGACTTGAACACTTGTCTGATATGTCAATTATTAGACATGTGCATAGTTGAAATGCAGGCAAATTGCTAATACTGTGCTGCTTTGCTTCCTAGTTAGTTTACTATTCACAATCCTCAAAAAATTTAAAATTATGTCACATTCACAAATCATCATGTTATTTCAACATTTAAGATAAGTTTATCCTTTACATCTAATGAAGTTTGCTATTACATCCTATTTGAGTATTAGTTAGAATCGAGTCAACAGTGAAAGAAGACCAAAAGATGTAATCAAATGCTTCTTTATACCTAACTAATATTTTGTTTCTTCTTTATTTTTTTTACCACTTGCTCTTGACTTACAGGCCCAACATGCTGTATGTGTACTTTTATCAGTTTTTTTGTTGTTGTTTTCTCTTAAACCATTTTTAGTACTGTTTATCAATATTTGTTAATTGCTGTCAAAAGGGCTCTTAATGCAAGTCCTTGCTTTTATTTACTGGTTTTACAAATTTACAGATTTATTTCATGAACTGCAGTGTTTGCTTAGCACCGTCCTGTTGCCTCTGACTTTGTTGTTTATTTTTTTAAATTCTTTGATTTGTTTTGGGTTTTTTATTTATTGACCTTTCTTTTGAGGTTATTTTGTTTATATTTTCTGCTACGAAATATATCCATCAATGTTTTAGTAAACAAAAATTAAAAATGAATACTGTTATGGGGAAAATCCATCTATATGAAATTGTTGGAGAATAAACGTATCTATATTTAAAAGCAGTAAAATAAAATGCCTGCTTATAAATTTCTTTTAGCAAATTTGCAAATTTAAACACGCTCAAGACTCAAACCTGAAGCAAATTGCAGTCCCCAGGAGAATTGAAACATTGATCATCTAAAGTTATTTAATGGCTTTTCTATCTTTGCTCATGTACAAGCTAAAGCAATTAAAGAACACTATAAGAAGTCCTCATTCTACAACTCTATGCCTCTGAATAAATACAAATATAGACATTACCTCCTCTATCTCCGAGTAAATTTTATGTATTGATTTTGATTGATATAATCAGCGAGTGGTAGCAACAAAGAAAAAGAAATTGGGCGTGTAATCTGTCAATGAAACACACAAGCTTCTTACTCATTATGTGACCATTGTTGACAACACTAATTTGTGTGTGAAACAAACTTTTAACATCGGCTTGCAGTGTCAAAAAGTTAATTTTCAGCTTTGTTTCTCTCTCCACTTATAACTCTGAAGTAAAAGTATCTATCCATCTCCTTCAGTTATGATCTTTTTTTCACAAATAAATTTTTCTGATCTCATCACAAGCAATTATAGTGATGTTACATTACACTTCAGCCATGAAGTTACAATTTTTGGGCAGAGGATAGAAGAAAATATTCTTTTTTGTTATGTTTTTAAATTTTAAATTCTATTCTCTATCATACATTTGTTGTTATTTTTCATTGCCATTTTAATTTCAAGAAAATTCCTTTTCTTCGGCTTTTCTTCTACACCCCTAGTCACCTGATTGGTCTATTTAAATAGCTTTTAATTGTTATATTCTCTGTATACATGTATTTCAGCTTCTTATGACTTTAAAACAAATTTTTAAGGATGTATATTTATATTTCCCTTTTTCTTATTTTATGTGTTTTTTCTTTGATTAATAAATCGTTTTGTTATTGACTTGGCATGGAGAAGAAATAGCGATTGTGCCAGTTTTATGGTTAAAAACCTATGGACCTGATTTTATTCTTTTTCTCCTAAGATTGACATGTCTTTGTGAACGAGTACTTTTTCATTCATAATGTCTTGGCTATAGATTATCAAAAGATGAAAAAACACTAAATGACAACAATATGAACTATGAACACACACCGGTTTATACGTACACATACAAGTATGTTACACCCTGGGTGATACCAAGTACACTTATTAAATCAGTTAAACATTTGACATTGAGGTTTATATGCGGGCAAGCGTGAACGGTACTGTTCCAACTTTTTAATTATAACCTGTTCAAAATGGCAACCTAGGTGAATGAAAATTATGCTCAAAGATGGAAAACAATGCAATTTTCAAGAATTAAACGTCGCTTTTGGTAGAAGAATTCCCAAATGAAAACGATTTTGGGATCATACAGAACCTACATGTAAAATACGGTTACTCTAAGTGGTTTGGCAACAGAGCCTTTGGTGAACAAAGAATAACCAACACAGAATTATATATATAGATATCTCTAAAAGTCTGCTTTCTA